>JBBPBX010010776.1:0-13975 GCA_038048925.1 Garcialebias charrua | reverse complement strand
ATAAACACAATTGTCTGCAGAACAAACAACAATTTCTCTTTTGACTGCTGATAAATTTTAACAAACAACCTGTTTCTTCAAAGTAAAACGTACAAAAAAAGAAAACACACAATTTGTATGTATACCAAAATATATAAACATTTCTTGTTTACAGCACGGCTGAGACGAGCTGGTCTGAGAAGCTCAGTCCTCACCTCGTTCTACAGGTGTGCAGTGGAGAGCGTCCTGTGCTCCAGCATCAACGTGTGGCATGGAGGCTGCACAGTTGCAGAGAGGAAAGCTCTACAGAGAGTGGTGAAGGCTGCACAGAAGTCTGTGGGAGTCAGTCTCCCCACCATCACAGACATTTACACCTCCAGATGCAGAAAAAGAGCCACCTGCATCATGAAAGACCTCACTCACCCAGCACACTCACTCTTTGCACCACTCCCCTCGGGACGGAGGTTGAGGAGCATCAAATGTAGAACCACTAGACTGAGGAACAGCTTCTACCCTGAGGCTGTCAGACTCATGAATAAATAAATAATAAGAATAAACACTGCAAAATGTCACATCATGTTGATACTGATCTGTTTCTTGTTGCTGCGTTCATCTGTGACCATCTGCTCATAATGACTCATGTTCGTGCTGCTGTTTATAATGATGTTTTTCTACTACATTAGGGCTTAGTGTATTACTAGCTGATGTCTCTCTTAGTTAATCCTAGATGTTATTATTGTTTTTCTCTTGCATTTGTTGTTGGATGTAACTGGGACCCTGTGTACATAATCTCGTTTTCAACACATGTACTACATGCGGTGCAAATGACAATAAATTCTCTCTGACTCTGACTCTCTGATTTTTGTTTTGCAAAAGAGACAGCTTCTGATTTCATTGTGGTTTGTCTGCGCAGGTAAATGTGTTGCCAAGACAGTGCAGAATGCTGAAAGTTTATAACAGAGTCTGGAGCTGATCAAATCTTGTGTCTCCAAGACCGACATGGCAGCTGATACACAACCACACACCACAAAACATGAGCTGGGGGTTGATTTTATCCTCTTGTGAACTGTCGTGCTACACTCTCCAGAGACCGGGATCTGGTTTTTCCTCATCGTTTCCTGACAGTTTCAACCAAAAACAAGTTGAAGAGCAAAAAATATTACACGTGTCGAGGAACATCTATGTGTAGTTACAGACCATCCAAAATACTTCACTTCTTCATAAATTTAATCCTCCGCGTTGTTTCTCTTATGTATGTATTATGTACTAGTATGACCAAATCCATTCAACCTTTATTTATACAGGCTAGCCTCATTGAGCCACAGGGACTCATTTACAAGAGGGACCTGTCTCACTCACACCCAGGGTCAATTTAGAGTTACCAATCAGTCTAACATGCAAATGTGAGTAAAACCAGGTCACGGGCACAACACTCCTCTTTAATGTCCATCAGCCTGGCAGGGACTTACGATCTGCCAGTCAACACCTGCTGGAGGTGCCTCGCTCGAGGTACAAGCAATGGGGAGACCGGTCATTTTCTGTTGCCGGCCCAAAAGCCTGGAACAGCCTCCCCCTTGAGCTGCGTGCCACCTCCGATCCGACTCTGTTCAAAACCAAACTGAAGACCCACTTGTTCAAAAAAGCTTTCAGTGTGTAACTTTTATTATTTTGTATTTTAGTATGTAGCATCTTTATTTCAATTGCATTTTTATTTCCACTTGTTCAAAAAAGCTTTCTGTGTGTAACTTTTATTACTTGTGTTATTTTAGTATGTAGCATTTTTTATTTCCATTGCCTTCTTTTATCGCTGTGGTTTCTTATTCTATTTTCATTGATTTATTGTTCCCGTTTATTCTTCTTTTTATCCTGTTAAGCACCTTGGTCAATGCAAGGCATTGTGGAAGGTGCTATACAAATAAAGTTTATTATTATTATTATTATTATTATTATGTTCTTTATTGCATAGATCTGGTATAATAAACAGCACACAATGACCCATGAGTGTGTACGACAGTTGCATGCATGGATCTCCACCTGCTTACAATATTATTTTTTTTCCTCTCTTTTTATGTGCGAGTATTTTCTTTTTCTTCCTCAATATATTCAAACAATTTCACATTTTAAAACATGCTTTCTTTTCCCATACAACATTCAAACTCAGCTAACAGAATGAAAACAGTAGATTAACAGTAACTGGCAGTTTTGACAGTAAAACATTTAAAAAACACATTATATATTCATACGCATGAGCCTACCTGGTATAATAAACAGCACACAGTAGACTGTCCATCAGTGTGTGCGACAGTTGCTTCTGTTCAGGGCAAAAAGACAAAAGAACAGATCACTATCAGAAAAACAGCTAGTGAGCGTTAGCTTCTGTTAGCTTAGCATGCTAACCAAAGTGAATCTTATTCATAAAATCGTTTATTTCGACACAAACACGACAAAACCTTCACAAAATACACTAACAGTGCTCACACACCGGTGACAGGTTTTGTGTGTTAGTTAATTTAGCATAAATATGGTTTTAAACCCATGTTGAGTGTAGAGTGCACCTACCTCCACCAGCGTTCATAATCAGCGAGGGAGCGGTGCGCGCCTGAAGGACGGGTCCCTCGCGTGCAGCTGTGACAAACTACCAGTAGGTGGCGCCAGAGAACCAATGACTGCATTAAACTTTTCATCTGTTACACCACGTGTAATACATCCCTTTATTTATCACGTTTCTATTGTTTGTTAGAACCCATGTGCAGGAATAAAAATAAAAATGAAATAAAAATAATAATAATATAATTAAATCAATTTATTAAACAAAGAAAAAAAGCTACGTGGAAGCAAAGCTGGGCAGCAGGGTGGTGCAACTGGTAGAGCTGTTGCCTCTCAGCGAGCAGGTCCCTGGTTCAAATCCCGGTCCGGGGGCCTTTCTGGGTGGAGTTTGCATGTTCTCTCTGTGCATGCGTGGGTTTTCTCCGGGTGCTCTGGTTTCCTCCCACAGACCAAAAACATGCATGTTAGACTGATGGTGACTCTAAATTGTCTAGGTGAGAGATAGAGTTAATGGTTGTTTGTTTCTATGTGTCCCTGTGATGGACTGGAGACCTGTCCAGGGCGTCCCCCGCCCCTCGCACAGTGATTGCTGGACATGGGCACCGGCAACCCCCGTGACCCAAAATGGAAGAAGCGGGTAATGGATGGATGGATGGATGGAAGCAAAGCTTACATGGTCATCGGGGAGACACAGAGGGCGGTAGAAAGTGGACGCCACACAGAACAATGCACAAACATTGATGAACACAGAGACACTACTTTTACAGATGTTAACAATCAGACAATGAGAAACACCTGGGGAAAAGACAGTCAGGAACAGGTGGGAGCAGCAGGAGCTGTAGAAGTCCACAAGGGGGACTAGGGAACACAAATCCTGACATTATTCCCCCGTTAAGGAGCAAAGACGGGGAATTAAAAGTAACTTCAAGCCGTCTATCCATTTTGTGAAAAATAAGTGAGGTACCAAATTCCATCCTGCTGCAGCTCGGCGTAAGAAATGTCTTGATTGAAAATTGGGTTGCCATGTCAAAATCCCACACCTGACTCCACACCTCCACACGCCCTTGAGCAAGGCCCTTAACCCAACCATCTGCTCACAAGCAGGCCTCTCTCGAAAATGAGTCCTTGTGACTCAGTGATACTACCTGGACAATCAAAGGTTAAATAAATAAATAAAATTAAAAGTATACTGGTCACCCCGCTGTTTAAAAACTGCCCTCTAGTTTTTATATTGCTTAAAAGTAAAGTTTCGTCAAATGATCGGGGTGGCCGGTGGGGTGGCTAAAGTTTAATATAAGGTGGCCAATGACACCACTGGCCACCCCCTGGCTCCGTCATTGCTCCTGGTGGTGGATACATGTTGCGCTCTCATGTCACCAGAGTCAGTCACTCTGCATGACCCAAAAAAAAAAAAATAAAAACCTCTGTTCGTCTACAGCGTAACTCTTACAAACTTAAACATTTTGCAGCAAAAACAATTAATTGTTTTCTCTGTTCAAAAAATTCTCATCTCCAAAATGCCAAATATTCACTAGTTTATACTATATATAAATGAGTTAAAGGCATAAATGATTAGTTAACGTTAACACGACTGAAGAAGGACCACCAGAACAACTGCAGTCTCTGGAGGATCAGGTAGTCACTTTCTTAAGTGGCAAAAACATTAACATTAAACATGATGACATCTGCACACTACCCAATAGAGCTAACAAACTTAAACCATCAGTAGTCGTCAGATTCATTGGAAGGAATCAAAGAAACAGGGTAATGATGCAGTCAAAGAAACTCATAAACACTAATGTCTACATGAATGAACACCTAACAAAAAAAATGCAAACATTGCACGTGAAGCAAGGTTGTTGAAAAAGAACAAACAAATAGCAAAAACTTGGACAAGAAACGGAAACATATGGATCAAAGTACAGGAAAGTTCTCAAGCTAAAATAATAAAAGATCTGAAAGACTTAGACACATTTAAATGAGCTCAAAAATGACAAATCACCAATCACTATCACATGTTCATACACAAAAATTGACAAAAATGAACAAACAAACAAATACATTAAAACATGACAACAACAAACGAAGACTCAGAGTTTAAAATATACAATGTTGAAGATGTGGTTGATGCAAATTTTTATCCTGCTATAAAAGACTGTGAATATTATAATGAAGAACAGTTTAATGACATCAATATAACAAATGGAGATCTCTCTATTATTCACATCAATAGTAGAAGTATAAATGCAAATATATCCAAAATAACAGATTATTTAAAACAGTTAAACAGAACTTTTACATTAATAGCACTGTCAGAGACATGGCTTAATGATGAAAACAAAAATAATGTTCACATCGAAGGATATGAATTATATCATTTAAACAGAAACAATAAAAAAGGTGGTGGAGTAGCTCTATTTGTCAAAAATGAAATAAAATGTAGAATAATTAAAGAAATGTCAATAATTGTTGACAATCTTATGGAAATAATAACAATAGAAATATTAAACGAAAATGCTAAAAACATATCCATAAGTTGTGTATATCGATCACCAGGATCAAATATAGAAATATTCACCGATAAAATCATACAACTATTGGAAAAGAGTTTAAATAAAAAAGTTTTCTTGTGTGGAGACTTTAATATTGACCTGGGAAATAAAACAGATTCAAATAACATCAGCACATTTCTAAATTCAATGTATAGTTTAAATCTTTATCCGTTAATATCAAAACCAACAAGAATTACAACTCATAGTGCTACGATAATTGACAACATTTTCACAAATATAACAAATGGGGATATGACAGGTGGTATCTTAACAACTGATTTAAGTGATCATTTACCAGTTTTCACTATCTACAGAAATGATCAAAACATTACAAAAGAAGTTACAATTAAGAAAAAAATAATAAACACATCAAAAAAAGCAATGGATCAATTAAAAGATGATTTACAGAAGCAAAACTGGAAGGACGTGTATGTTGATGATGTTAACAGATCATACCATACCATACCATACCATTTTATTTATAAAGCACTTTAAACAGGAACAAGTCCACACCAAAGTGCTGGACAAACAAACACGCAACAGGCAACACAGACAATGAAGTACAACACGAAAAACATAAAAACATTGCAGATCATAAATCAAACGATCCAATACAAATCAGCTGGCATTGAAAGCGATGGAGTAGTAGTGAGTTTTTAACCGGGATTTGAAAACCGAGAGGGAGGGGGCCTGTTTGATGAGCAGCGGTAACTCGTTCCAGAGTCTTGGGCCTGCTACAGAGAACGCCCTGTCACCCCTGCGCTTAAGGCGAGTTTCTGGAACTATTAAGAGTACCTGATCCTCTGACCTCAAAGCACGTGGAGGGACATATGGGTGTATCAGATCCGAGAGATAGGCGGGGGCGAGACTGTTCAGCGATTTGTAGACATACATGAGAATTTTGAATTGGATTCGAAGATGATATCATATGATGAATTTATGAACATTTTAGAAGCTCTGTATGAAAAGAATTGTGTGCAAATAAATCGTAGAAAAAGAAATATTGTCGACCAACCTTGGATGACTAAAGGGTTGAGAAATGCTTGTAAAAAAAATACTTGTATTCATGTTTCTTAAAAACGAGAACACAACAAGCTGAAGAAAAATATAAAAAATATAAAAATAAATTGGTAATGATTATAAGAAAATGCAAGAAAGAATACTATAGTGATTTATTAAACAAGAGTAATGGTGACACTAAAACAACATGGCGAGTAATAAATGATGTTCTAAAAAGTCATAAAGCGAAAACGAACATTGCAAAATATTTTGTGAAAGATGACAAAGAAATACATGATGAGAATGATATCGTAAATGAATTTAATCAATATTTTGTAAATATTGGATCAAGCCTTGCAGCTAAAATACCAAAAGTAGATAATAAGGTGTGTCATTCAATTAAAAGTTGCACCAACAGTATTTTTCTTAATGGAACTAACAAAGAGGAAATTATGAAAATGGTAAAAAATCTCTCAGACAAGAGATCAAAAGACTGGGTGGACATGGATATGATGTTCGTAAAAGAAATAATAAGTTATGTTATTGAACCGTTTACATATATATGCAATTTATCTTTTTCAACAGGAATATTTCCAGATAACATGAAAGTAGCAAAGGTAATTCCTCTTTTTAAAAATGGTGATAAATGTGTATTCAATAATTATAGGCCAATATCCTTGTTACCACAGTTCTCAAAAATTCTAGAAAAACTATTTGTGACCAGATTGGATCAATTTATTGATAAACAAAATATTTTAAGTAGCAGTCAGTATGGGTTTAGAGGAAAAAACTCTACATCAATGGCTCTCATGGATTTAATGGAACAAATAACTAATGCTGTCGATCATAAACAGTACTGTGTTAGTGTTTTTGTTGATCTAAAAAAAGCATTTGATACCATTGACCACACCATTCTCCTTGAAAAACTAAATAAATATGGTATTAGAGGACCAGCATTACAGTGGGTATCTAGCTATTTGAAAGATAGGAAACAGTTTGTGCAAATAAATGATGTTAGATCTGACCTCCGTGATATCACTTGTGGAGTTCCTCAGGGCTCTGTGCTTGGACCAAAGTTATTTATTTTATATGTGAATGACTTGGTAAATGTGTCAGGACTTCTTAGGCGCCTTGCATGGTAGTCTGCCGCTACCGGTGTATGAATGCGTGTATGAATGGGTGGATGGTTGGTATTGTAAAGCGCTTTGGGGCTCCTCACAGGGGGCTAGAAAGCGCTATATAAATAAGCTCCATATACCATTTACCATACACAGGATTGAAATTGCGTTTCTCTCAGTCCCTCGGTGCAACAGTAACCATTTAAACACTAAAACACTGAAACATTTAATAAACATAAGCATAAAATAGTAAAAATGTAACACTGTCCTGAGTTTTTGCATAGTAGTATAAAAGTATGAAAATTTACACCAACACTAAAACTAAAACTAAAACACTAAACATTTAATGAACATAAGATTAAAATAAAATAATAAAAGTGTAATACTGTCCTGAGTTTTTGCATAGTAGTATAAAAAAAGTATAAAAAGTATATCTATGAACTTCCGGTTGAATGGCGGTGGGATAAGTTGCGTTTAGGTGCGCTCCTGCGGAACTGGCCTGTTTTCCAACTAATGCCTGGCACTTTCTTCCGATTTTGACCGCAAACAATAGACAACTTACACATTCTACGCATATCTCCTGTTCGATCGCCAAAATGCCACCAAAGTCTGCTAAAGAAGCTAAAGGAGTAAGTTCGATCCAAGCTCACCTGTGGCCTGCTACTCGTGGCGGAACCTCGAGCTATCCTGGGTCACCTCCTCCGTCTGATGCAGCAGCTACCGCTACAGTTTGTGACGTCGGCAGCCTCAAACAGGAGCTGCTGGTGGCTCTCCGAGAGGACTTTGCTGCTATAATTAAAGCAGAATTCCAAGCCGCTCTGGGTGAAAGTCTCTCGTCGATCAACGCCGAGCTGTTAGCCCTCAAAAAGGAGCTATCATCGGGGCTAGCTACAGTGCAGGAGAACTTCACGGGGCTAAAGCTAACGGTAGCAGAGGTGGAGAAGTCAGTCTCTACCTGCACAGATGACATCGTTAGCCTCCAGAAAAAAGTCGAGACCCTCACGAAGACGGTGGCACAGCTGGAGGATAAATGTGACGATTTTGAATCCCGGTCCCGACGTCAGAACATCCGGATTATCGGTGTCCCGGAGGATGACCCTTCATCGGCTACAACGGCTGCGGTCTCCCGGATGCTAAAGGAGGCCTTCGGCTTCGAGGAGGACCCGCTGCTGGACCACGCTCACCGCATCCCAGTACCCAAACCGAAGGCAGGCGAGCGGCCCCGTCCAATTGTGGCTAAGCTACACTACCACACGGACTGTGTGAAAATCCTGGCGAAGGCGAAGGAGCAGCAGCAGATCAAAGTGAACGGTACAAATATCTTTGTGTTCCCCGACTACACTGCCAGAACGGCTCGCGCGCGGGCCGCCTTCACTGATTGTCGCCGCAGACTTCGCGACGTCCAGGGCGTTCGGTTCGGCCTGCTCCACCCGGCCCGGCTGAAGATCACGCATGATGGAACTACACGAGTGTTCACGTCCCCTGAAGAGGCGAGTGTGTACATCGAGTCGATTGCAAAATGAGAAATATAATTAGTGTACTTTGTTTTACACTCAGGGAATGTCAGTATTATTAGTCATTATTATTATTATTATTATTATTATTATTATTATTATTATTATTAATGTTTAAAAATATAATCAGAGTGCTCTGTTTACACTCACGGATTTAATGGGTAGCAATAATAATCAGTGTGCCTTTTCTTTCATGCTCAGGGAACGTTATTATTATTAGTTATTATTATTATTATTATTATTCATGTTTAAAAATATAATCAGAGTGCTCTGCTTACACTCACGGATTTAATGGGTAGAAATAATAATCAGTGTGCTTTTTTTTTTCTTCTCATACTCAGGGAACGTCAGTATTATTAGTTACTATTATTATTATTATTATTCATGTTTTAAAAATATAATCAGAGTGCTCTGTTTACACTCACGGATTTAATGGGTAGAAATAATAATCAGTGTGCTTTTTCTTTCATACCCAGAGAACGTTAGTATTATTAGTTATTAGTTAGTCATTCGTGTTTAAAAACATAATTAGAGTGCTTTGTTTACATTCACGGATTTAATGTTTAGAAATATAATTAGCCAGCTTTTTTTCCTTTCTTCTTTTATTTTTTTTTATTTTTTATTTAATTTTTTCTCTCATAGCCGGGGAACGTTAGTATTATTAGTTATTATTACTATTCATGCTTAGAAATATAATTAGTGTGTTTTGTTTGCATCCACGGATTTAATGTTTATAATTATAATTACTGTGTATTGTTTGCATTCACGGTTTTAATGTTTAGAATTATAATCAATGTGTTTTATTTACATTTAGGGATTTAATGTTTTGGATTATATGGTGGGCTTTGGTTCGCATTTGGGGAATGTTATTACTATTAGTTATTATTATTAACAATCACTGCTTTTTTAGTTGTTTTTTTTTTGTTTGTTTTTTAAAGAGTTCTTGCTCTTCCAGATTAGTGCCTATTACATATTTTAAATTTTCTTTTCATTTAGCTAGTTCTGTGGGAGTCACCTGGTACAGGTTGTGATGTGGTGCCATTTGACCGTAAGGACAAGTTTTCTAGTGACTCCTGTTGGAGTCTGCACAGTCCCTTCATCTGGGGAAGGGCCAAGTGCGAGGGTTTTTTTTTTTTTTTTTTTTTTTCTCCTGGGGTGGGCGGGGATTGGGAAGGATGGCAATATTTTACAACCCTTATTATGAACAACAGGTCACATGGCTGTTGATTTGAAAGCTTCCTCGACATCATCTGCTGTCAGATTCCTAAGCTGGAATGTTAAAGGTCTTAACAATCCGGTGAAACGGTCTAAAATATATTCTCATATGAAACGCCTGAATCCAGACGTAATATTCCTACAGGAAACACATTTGCAAAATTCAAATCAGGTCAGGCTTAAATATCCATGGATTGGGGAGATTTACCACTCGAGCTTCAACTCAAAAGCCAGAGGAGTTGCCATACTATTTAATAAGAATATTCATTTTACAGCATCAAAAATAATGAAGGATACAAATGGCAGATTTCTTATAATCGCGGGCTCTCTGTTCCATACTCCCGTTTTATTAGTGAACATTTATGCACCAAACTTTGATAACCCAGACTTTATAAACAATTTAGTAAGCACACTTCCATATCTTGACACTCATCTGTTAATTTTAGCTGGGGACCTGAATTGTGTTATGAACACATCATTAGATCGCTCTTCGTCTAGGCCCTGCACACAGTCTAATATGTCTAAATCTATTTTGGATTTTATGTCCCAAAATGGATATGTAGATCCATGGAGGGCACAGAATCCACTAACAAGGACCTATTCTTTTTACTCGCAGGTGCACCAATCCTATTCCCGTATAGATTATTTTTTTGTTGACAGCTCTTTAATGCAGAGAGTCACTTCTTCTGAATACTATCCGATTGTTATCTCAGACCATTCTCCTCTAAGCATTGATATAAACTTTATAAATAAACCCCGTTCTAGTCCTCGTTGGAGATTTAATAGTCTCCTGTTATCAGATGAGCCATTTAATAAATTCATCTTATCAGCAATTGACGATTTCCTAATGTTCAATAAGAGCGATACAATCTCTCCCTCACTATTATGGGAAACATTAAAAGCCTATATTCGTGGTCAGATTATTTCTTTTTCAGCTAATGTCAATAAAAATCTACGCACTAAGATATCAGAAATATCAACAAAAATTCAGAATATTGACAGGCAAAATGCCGTTAATCCGTCACACGATTTGCTGAAACAGCGACAGGATCTTCAAATGGAACTTGATCTTTTAACAACATCTGATGCGGAGCGTCTCTTAATCCGATCTCGAGCCACTTATTATGAGCATGGGGAAAAACCAAGTAGACTTTTGGCACATCAACTGAAACGAAAGGCTAGCTCTCACACAATATCGCAAATCAAGGATCGATCGGGCAACCTTGTCTCAGACCCTGTCTCCATTAGTGACACCTTTAAAAAATTCTACTGCGATCTGTATAAATCTGAACTACAAGCAGACTCAAACGAGCTACTCGCCTTTCTTCAGAATATTGACATTCCTAGGATAGACAAATTGATTTCTGACCAACTTGAGGCTCCCATTAAATTAGAAGAAATATTAGAGTCAATTAAGAATATGCAAAGTGGTAAAACACCTGGCTCGGATGGTTTCTCTGCCGAATTTTTCAAAAAATTTAAAGATAAGATAGCCCCTCTTGCCTGGGAGGAGTCGACGAGGGACACGCCCCCAGAAACCATCTTGGCTACAGCAAACTGGTTGGTCCACATAAGTTGCTTACTTGGTGGGTTAACTTCAGTGTGCTTTGGACTACTCTGACTGAGGAAGCCCTCTGGAGTGAGGGTGAAACGTTTCTGCTAAAAAGAAACTGTCCAGATGAACTGATTGAGAATGAGCGGATTTGATACCTGGACTATTGAGAATTAACTTTCTTGTCTTGAACCACTTTGGACATGTCTGCCTGCCTGGGAGGAGTCGACGAGGGACACGCCCCCAGAAACCATCTTGGCTACAGCAAACTGGTTGGTCCACATAAGTTGCTTACTTGGTGGGTTAACTTCAGTGTGCTTTGGACTACTCTGACTGAGGAAGCCCTCTGGAGTGAGGGTGAAACGTTTCTGCTAAAAAGAAACTGTCCAGATGAACTGATTGAGAATGAGCGGATAGCCCCTCTTCTTCTCGAGGTTTATAATGAGTCATTCGGGCGTGGCCTGCTACCTCCCACCTTGACTCAAGCTTCAATCTCTCTTCTGTTAAAGAAGGATAAAGATCCTACTGCTTGCGAGTCTTATAGACCCCTTTCACTCTTGAATGTGGATTTTAAGATCTTGTCCAAAATACTCGCAACTCGGCTTGAGACAGTTCTCCCTCTGATTATCTCACAAGAACAAAATGGATTCATCAAAGGTCGCCAGTTGTTTTTTAATACCCGTACAATATTGAACACAATTTTTTCAACTCATTCCCCCAAGTCTCCTGAAGTAATCATTTCTCTTGACGCCGAGAAAGCTTTTGATCGAGTAGAATGGGAGTATCTCTTTGCCGCTCTTAATAGGTTTGGTTTTGGAGAGAGGTTTGTGTCCTGGATCAAACTACTTTATACATCTCCTCAAGCATGTATTCTTACTAATTCCATCCAATCGGACTATTTTTCGGTGGGGCGTGGTACTAGACAGGGTTGCCCTCTTTCCCCCCTCTTGTTTGCGTTAGCCATTGAGCCTCTTTCTGTTGCCCTAAGATCCCTTTCTTCTTTTCACGGAATCATCCGCTCTGGCGTCGAGCTTAAACTGTCCTTATATGCAGATGACCTTCTCCTGTATGTTTCTGACCCATTATGTAGCCTTCCCCCAATTTTAAATACTCTGGAAAAATTTGGATCGTATTCCGGCTATAAAATTAATTCACTTAAAACCGAATGCTACCCAGTGAATTCATTAGCTTTAAAGCTTAAGCCTTCTGATATCCCTTTTAGGCTCAGTCCCTCGGGGTTTAGATATTTGGGAATTAATATTGCACGTACTCTGCCCTCGATGTTTTCGCAGAATTATACCCCACTAGTCTCCCAAATTGCATCAGACCTTCAGAGGTGGAACTCTCTCCCTCTTTCACTAATAGGCAGGATTAATATTATCAAAATGAATGTGCTACCTAGACTTCTGTTTTTATATCAAAACATCCCTCTGTTTTTGCCCAAACAGTTCTTCAGGTCCCTGGATCAGATGGTCTCTTCCTTTTTGTGGAATGGAAAGGCCCCCAGAATGAGACTTTCTTTATTACAACAGTTCACCACAAATGGTGGTCTTTCTCTACCCAATTTTACAATGTATTACTGGTCCTCGCATATTCATAAACTGAATTATTGGTTAAATTCACCGGATCTGATTTGGTGCAAACTTGAAGTTCAATCGATTTCTGCATCTTTTTCACCTGCCTCAATTATTTATTCATCATTACCAATTAAACTATCCTCTGTTACTACAAATCCTATAGTGCTTTCCACACTCAGGATCTGGTCACAATTTAGGTCCCATTTTAAATTTGTATTACCATCTAATAAAATGCCGTTATTAAAGAATCACATTTTCTCTCCAGCATCTACTAATGCTGCCTATAGAATTTGGCATGAGAGAGGTATTAGAACAATGAGAGACCTTTACGAAGATGGTTTGTTCCTTAGTTTTTCAGAATTGTCTTCTAAATTTAATCTACCCACTTCACATTTGTTTCTTTATTTCCAAATTAGACATTGCGTTTCATCACGGTTTCCAAATTTTCCAACTTTGCCTACTGACCCACCATGGGTCGAATTCCTAGCTTTGAAGCCTAATCTGAAATCTCCTCTTTCTATTATTTATGGAAAACTTATGGCAATTGAGGCCGACTCATCAGGTAAAACCAGAACTGCATGGGAACGGGAATTGGGTGTTGAACTGTCAGAGTCATGGTGGGATAAAGTTATTCTCAGCATACGCCAGAGTACACCATGTGCCAGACTACAATTAATACAGTTTAAAGTAATAAATAGAGTACATTTTTCAAAGTCCCGTCTATCAAAAATTTTCCCTTCAATTTCAGATCAATGTGATAGATGTCAGGCCTCACCTTGCAACTTAAGTCATATGTTCTTCTTTTGCCCAAAATTACAAGGGTTCTGGAAATACTTCTTCTCCATACTCTCAGGAGTTTTTAAGATCCAGATTCAGAGTGATCCACTTATTGCCATTTTTGGAGTTCCAGGGACCACACTTA
>JBBPBX010010775.1:17456-57224 GCA_038048925.1 Garcialebias charrua | reverse complement strand
CCTCCTTCTACAGATGTGCAGTGGAGAGCATCCTGTGCTCCAGCATCAACGTGTGGCATGGAGGCTGCACAGTTGCAGAGAAGAAAGCTCTACAGAGAGTGGTGAAGGCTGCACAGAAGTCTGTTGGACGTGAACACAGCTTGGAACTATTTTCATAATAGTTTCATTTTCTTTGTAAACAAACATGCTCCTTTCCGGCAGTTCAGGATAAAGGGCCGTGACAGCCCCTGGTTTACTCCTGAACTAGCTGACCTCCTGCACAGGAGAGATCATCTTTGGGCCGCTGCAAGAAAATCGCACTCAGACTCTGATTGGTTGAAATTTCGGCAGCTGAGGAATAAATGCACAACTGCCATCAAAGCCGCAAAACGTAATTACTTCTTATCTCAGACCTCCAAAAATCTAAACGACCCAAAAAAATTCTGGAAAACCATCAAATCTCTCTCAGGCACCCCCCAATCATCTGACCTCCCATCACAACTTCTTGTTGACTCTGTTCCTGTGTCAAATAAGCACGAGATCCTGAACTGTTTCAACAAACATTTTGTTGCTTCTAGTTCATTATTTGACACAGTTACAAATGGAAAATCAGCCACTTCATCTAATAATCAAACTTCTACAAATCAAATCCCTCCTACAAGTCAATCCTCAGTTAATCACACCTTCTCTTTTTCTCCGTTCTCAGTCAGTGAGGTAAATAAACTGTTAAAAGATCTTGATCCTAAAAAATCTGCAGGTCCAGATGAACTTCCACCTTATTTCTTAAGGCTGGCTGCTCATATCATCACAGTCCCTGTGACCCACATCTTTAATCTGTCCATAAGCCAAAACACCATTCCGGATGCTTGGAAAACAGCCTTTGTTCTTCCTTTGCTGAAGGGAGGTGACCCCACCTCACTGAACAATTATCGACCGATCTCTAAACTCTGCATTTTAGCCAAGGTTCTAGAAAAACTGATAAACTCTCAAATCAAAAATTATCTGGACTCATTTAACATCTTACCTCTCCATCAATCTGGTTTCAGGAAAAAACACAGCACAACAACTGCTTCTCTGAAGGTTCTTAATGACGTTGTTGAAGCATTGGATGCTAAGGATTATTGTGCTGCACTTTTCTTAGACCTGTCTAAAGCTTTTGACACTGTGGTCATAAGCTCTCAGAAATCGGTTTCTCTGATCACACCATGGGTTGGTTTTCTAATTATCTTTCCAATCGGAGGCAATGTGTTCAACATAACGGTACTTCGTCCAGCTACTTAACAGTTAAAAATGGTGTACCACAAGGCTCAGTTTTAGGACCAACCCTCTTTACAATCTACATAGCTAATGTCAGAGAGTCAGAGTCAGAGAGTCTTTATTGTCATTTGCACCGCATGTGGTACATGAGATGAAAACGAGATTATGTACACGAGGTCCCAGTTACATCCAACAACAAATGAAAGAGAAAAACAGTAATAACATCGAGAACTAACTAAGAAAAACATCAACTAGTAATACACTAAGCCTAATATAGTGGGAATAAACAGCAGCACGAACATGAGTTTGTATGAGCAGATGGTCACAGATGGTCACAGATGAACACAGCAACAAGAAAACATATCAGCATCAGCATGATGTGATATTTTGCAGTGTTTATTTTAATTTTATTTTTATTTATTCATGAGTCTAACAGCCTCAGGGTAGAAGCTGTTCCTCAGTCTAGTGGTTCTACACTTGATGCTCCTCAACCTCCGTCCTGAGGGGAGTGGGGCAAAGAGTGAGTGTGCTGGATGAGTGAGGTCTTTCATGATGCAGGTGGCTCTTTTCCTGCATCTGGAGGTGTAAATGTCTGTGATGGTGGGGAGACTGACTCCAACAGACTTCTGTGCAGCCTTCACCACTCTCTGCAGAGCTTTTCTTTCTTCAACTGTGCAGCCTCCATGCCACACGTTGATGCTGGAGCACAGGATGCTCTCCACTGCACACCTGTAGAAGGAGGTGAGGACTGGGCTGCTCAGACCGGCTCGTCTCAGCCGTCTGAGGAAGTAGAGTCTCTGATGACCTTTCTTGATCAGGCTGGTGGTGTTGTTGCTCCAGCTGAGGTTATCATTCATGTGTACACCCAGGTATTTGTAGCTGGAGACCACTTCCACTGCAGATCCACCTATTTTCAGTGGGGCGTGGGTGTGTTTGTTCCTTCTGAAGTCCACAATCATCTCCTTTGTCTTCTTCACATTCATGTGAAGATTGTTCTCTTTGCACCAGCTCTCCAGATGTTCCACCTCCTGTCTGTAGCTGGACTCATCATTGTTTGTGATGCATCCCACCACCGCTGTATCATCTGCAAACTTAACAATATGACAGCCTGGAAGTGTGGCTGTACAATCATATGTGAGCAGAGTGAACAGAAGGGGGCTCAGCACACATCCCTGAGGAGAGCCAGTGCTGAGGGTTAGGTCAGAGCATTCCTGATGCGTCCTTACATTTCTATGCTGATGATACAGTTGTTTATTGCCGAGCTAAAACAGTAGCTAAGGCTTTCCAGTTTCTGCAATCTGCTTTTGACATCATTCAGTCAGATTTGTTCCGTCTCAAACTTGTCCTAAATGCTGATAAAACAAAAGGGATGTTTTTTTCAAGTAGGAAGTCGGTCCCAGCAGATCTTCCTCTGATTTTATCAAATGGTGTCCCTATTGAGTTTGTTGATTCCTATAAATATTTGGGTATCCTGGTCGATTCGCATCTCTCTTTTAAACTCCACGTGGAAAACCTAGTGAAGAAACTGAAAGTTAAACTGGGTTTCTTTTTCAGAAATAAATCATGTCTAACACTGAATGCTAGGAAACGCCTTGTATCTGTGACTTTCCTTCCCTCCATTGATTACGGTGACATTCTCTACATGAATGCTCCTACAAGCACCCTGCGGATGTTGGATGTTGTCTATCATGGTGCACTAAGATTCATAACTGGCTGTGATTATCATACCCACCACTGCACCCTGTATTCACTGGTTAACTGGACATCATTAACCTCACGCAGACTCTTCCACTGGTACATTTTCATCTTTAAATCACTTCTTGGTCTGCTGCCCTCATACATCTCCTCCTACATGTCTTTGCGTGAGTGCAGCTACAGTGTGCGCTCTCAGGACATGATTACCTGCAGTGTTCCGTCAGTGAGGACTGAACTTGGAAAAAGGGCCTTCTCCTACTCTGCTCCTGCTTCCTGGAATATCTTACAAAAAGATCTGAAGCTCTCGGCCCTGACCTCTCTAAATGGTTTTCAGAATCTGTTGGAATCCTGGCAAAAACCAATGCAGATATGTTCCTGTTTTTGATTTTGTACATTTACCTTATAATGTTTTTGCTACTTTTTCTTTTGTTTATTGTTTAATGTATTTGTATCATTGCTGTTCATCATTCTTTAGTTTGTAGCAGGTCGCTTTCGTAAATGAGCCCTCGAGGCTCAATAAGATTTACCTGACTAAATAAAGGTTGAATGAATGCTAAACTTCAGGATAGTATCACACTTCTATTATTTCATTCTTGTGCTTATGCTTACAAAATGTTTCAATTATTAATTGTCATCATAACCGCAGGGGTCAGAGAGTGATTTAAATCCAATCCTAAATATGCCCTGAACATATCATTATGGGTTTAACAACAGAGCAGACATTGGTCTAGACTTAACTGGAGAGGATAGGGGGGAAAAGCATGCTAAGGGAAGACGAAACGGCGAAAAGCGGCGTTGCCAGATAAGAAACGTAGGAGTACCGTAATAGAGACATAAATTTAATGTAGTTCGGGGAGAATTATCGTACACCCGTCATAACCAGAATAACAAGCATGCACTATGGTCGCACCATTGTTGAATAACGTCTAACGTGCCCTCACAGCTTTGTGGCGTCAAAAGCGGTTGGCAGACCAACTGTAAGGTGCATTACCACCACCTATTGAGTTGGAGTGAGGACAGGAGATAAACAAAGCGAAACAAAACTAATTAGTTAAAATCATGGGAGGAGTCGACGAGGGACAGGACAGCCCCCAGAAACCATCTTGGCTACAGCAAACTGGTTGGTCCACTTAAGTTGTTTACTTGGTGGGGTGGGTAACTTCAGTGTGCTTGGAACTACTCTGACTGACGAAGCCCTCTGGAGTGAGGGTGAAACTGTAGTGGGCATGACCATGCCCGTTCTGATACTTGAACTGTCCCAGTGACACCTTTTCACTGATACTCTCAGAAAAAGGACATTAACACTATTTTATTACATTATTTTGAATCAAAACACAATAAGTCATAAGAGACTCTCTTATTCCTCTTTTTGTGTTAATGAATAACCTTGTGTTACTTGTATAAGCATTATTGAATTCAATGTTTGTTAAGTCAAAGACTGTTTAATTCAAACTGTTTAATTCAAGTTGGAAATCCAATGTTATTTCAAAATAATGATCACTTCTTCATATGATGAATCAAACGGTGAAAGTGAATTAATATGTCAGACTGAACTCGATCAGTTTTGTTAGAAGTTAGAACACAGTTTTAATCAGTTGTTTTATGAAGCTGGCTCCAGTCTAATCTGTTTCTCTGTCTTCATTCTAAACAACTTCTTCTCTGTTCTAAAAACTGATCTTCTCCTATCCGAGTGACCTTCATCCACTGGTTTGTTTGGACCAATCAGAGAAGAACAACAAGTCACTGATCACAGATCCTTCCTTAAAGTTCTAAGCTTTTGCTGGAACTGACGAGTTTGCTGAGGACCTCAATTCCATGATGAGGTTCCCCAAAGAGCTGAATGAACACCAGTCACACGCTAAGGACTCGTCATTCAGTTAAAAGATTTATAACATGCCTGTTATAAATCAATTTCCAGCTGTGAAAAGCTTCACTTTATTGACATTCCTTTAAGGAACGTCTTATCTTGAACAACACCACCAGGAGCTGCCGTTACTTTCGGTTCGAGTCAAGGCGCACGTCTGGAGACGCTGAGAATGGTAAACGAACTGACCAAACTGGACCGAGGGAGACTGACCATCTTCACGAGGTAACAAGTCGTCAAATGCTTTGCCAAGGGTACCAACGTGTAGCCGAGTTCAGCCGGAGAGCTGCCATGCTTCTGGTTAAACACATCAAGATAACTCCCTGACTCTTAACTTTTCTTCCTCCATTTTCTCCTCCTAAACCTTTATCTTCCTAAGCCAGAAACTAAGTTAATGTACCTGCAGAATTGAAATGAGTAAAATATCATCCTTTACTTGTTCTGTTGTTCCTATGTTTCATCTATGCTGAAGTTAATTATAGGAAAAATGATCAACCAATCATGTACATAATGTGTGATGTAATTTATTGATTATGTTAAATAAATGGACCAGTCCTGCTGTTCCAACATAAGTTTGACGTTTTCTGTGAATTACATCTGGTCAAAGTATAGAATTATTGGTGTTAAGCTGAAAAAGAGAGAACCCGTTTAATTAATGATGTATTTTTGTGTCAGTCTAAACCCTGCCAATTTATACATCTAAAATATAGGTAAGTCAGTAAACTGACCCCTTCCTATATTACTACATTGGTCTCGGCTTCCTTAAAAGAGTGAGCTGGCGCTCTTGCTCCTTCAAGGTCTAGCGATTAGTAGTAATGTAGTAATATAGGAAGGGGTCAGTTTACTGACTTACCTATATTTTAGATGTATAAATTGGCAGGGTTTAGACTGACACAAAAATACATCATTAATTAAACGGGTTCTCTCTTTTTCAGCTTAACACCAATAATTCTATACTTTGACCAGATGTAATTCACAGAAAACGTCAAACTTATGTTGGAACAGCAGGACTGGTCCATTTATTTAACATAATCAATAAATTACATCACACATTATGTACATGATTGGTTGATCATTTTTCCTATAATTAACTTCAGCATAGATGAAACATAGGAACAACAGAACAAGTAAAGGATGATATTTTACTCATTTCAATTCTGCAGGTACATTAACTTAGTTTCTGGCTTAGGAAGATAAAGGTTTAGGAGGAGAAAATGGAGGAAGAAAAGTTAAGAGTCAGGGAGTTATCTTGATGTGTTTAACCAGAAGCATGGCAGCTCTCCGGCTGAACTCGGCTACACGTTGGTACCCTTGGCAAAGCATTTGACGACTTGTTACCTCGTGAAGATGGTCAGTCTCCCTCGGTCCAGTTTGGTCAGTTCGTTTACCGTTCTCAGCGTCTCCAGACGTGCGCCTTGACTCGAACCGAAAGTAACGGCAGCTCCTGGTGGTGTTGTTCAAGATAAGACGTTCCTTAAAGGAATGTCAATAAAGTGAAGCTTTTCACAGCTGGAAATTGATTTATAACAGGCATGTTATAAATCTTTTAACTGAATGACGAGTCCTTAGCGTGTGACTGGTGTTCATTCAGCTCTTTGGGGAACCTCATCATGGAATTGAGGTCCTCAGCAAACTCCGTCAGTTCCAGCAACAGCTTAGAACTTTAAGGAAGGATCTGTGATCAGTGACTTGTTGTTCTTCTCTGATTGGTCCAAACAAACCAGTGGATGAAGGTCACTCGGATAGGAGAAGATCAGTTTTTAGAACAGAGAAGAAGTTGTTTAGAATGAAGACAGAGAAACAGATTAGACTGGAGCCAGCTTCATAAAACAACTGATTAAAACTGTGTTCTAACTTCTAACAAAACTGATCGAGTTCAGTCTGACATATTAATTCACTTTCACCGTTTGATTCATCATATGAAGAAGTGATCATTATTTTGAAATAACATTGGATTTCCAACTTGAATTAAACAGTTTGAATTAAACAGTCTTTGACTTAACAAACATTGAATTCAATAATGCTTATACAAGTAACACAAGGTTATTCATTAACACAAAAAGAGGAATAAGAGAGTCTCTTATGACTTATTGTGTTTTGATTCAAAATAATGTAATAAAATAGTGTTAATGTCCTTTTTCTGAGAGTATCAGTGAAAAGGTGTCACTGGGACAGTTCAAGTATCAGAACGGGCATGGTCATGCCCACTACAAAACGTTTCTACTAAAAAGAAACTGTCCAGATGAACTGATTGAGAATGAGCGGATTTGATACCTGGACTATTGAGAATGAACTTTCTTAGTTAAAATCATGTTAACAACTCAACTAAATTCTTTTTATGGAGTTCGTGGTTTTTATTTAGTTTTTATTTTTTTATCCCCCCCCCCCAAAAAAAAAAGAAAATAACAACCCGATCCTTAACTCCACTGACATTGCTAATAAAAACATCCCTCGTTGTAAATTCAATATTCGGTTTCCTCAAAGTCAACCTCAATTTAGTCAGGTAAATCTCAATGAGCCTCGTGGGCTCATCGACAAAAGCGACCGGCTACAAACTAAAGACAAACAAACAAACGAGACCTATTTTATGCTTCCCAACTATTTAATCATGGATTTATTATGGCCTGTGTGACCTATTTTGATGCAAGAAAGTCCCTGTTTGTTCCCGCAGACCCTGCATATCCTACAATCTAAACGAAAAGATGTGCAAGCATCTTCCCGAAACAGTAATGTCACAGTTTTCGTGCCATGTTTACTTAACAAATTGATTCATCATCATTTAACATTCGACTTTACAAAGCTCATTCGTTTACATCACTTCTTTGTGCAGACCAGAGTCAGACATTGCTGTTCTTTTCCCTGCTTTGGCATGCAAGGGGCGGGCACAGCGGACTATTCGGCCAGTCATGGCCGTTGTTCAGAGGGTAACGCGAGCGCGTCATTCTTAGGAAAAGCACGATTGGCTGGAATTTCCAGATGCCTTCAGGGGTCACGAAAAAAGTTGTGATGGGTCGATTGCAACCGACTAAAACTACACAATCGCTAAACGGGTAAACCATCATACTTTTTGGCCCTCGTAGGGGTCATGCGTGTCGCCCGGGAGGCTAAACCGTCGTGCTAACAACAATTACCAAACACCCGGCAATGCCGGCTGAAAGACATAGAACGACACATCTTACCCGGGGTGTGAAGGGCCGAGGAGAGCGTGGAGGGCGTCGGGCCGAAGGCCATGCGACCAGACTTGCAACGGGCAAACAGGAAGAGCTGAGGAAAGGGACGCCTTATATCCAGATGGACAGATGATGAGTGATTCGATGGTGCTATGAGTCTTGCCATTGTTGAATTTGCGTCTTCAACTTCATTTCATTTAATGCCATCTCTAATACAGGATCACACACAGAATTTGTTACAAAGTAACTCAGTGGCCATGTGAGTCAAACACCCCTGGGCTTGTATATATAAAATATCAACAAAACAAACAAACAAAAGAGTAAATATTTACACCAAAAATATCCTGTAAACAAAACCAAAATGTGTGAAAATGGAGCAGGAAGAAGCCAAGGCTTCTCCAGTCATGTCCCTAAATTTACATACAAATTCTGAATCAAACAATTCAATGCAATATACAGGTTGTCGCCAACTTACGACGTCATCGACATACGAGGTTCTGAACATACGAGCGGACTAACGAACAGTAAAGTTGTACAGAAAATACAGCACTGGTATGTGTTTTTAGATTAAAGTGTGTTAGCTAACCATTTGTAAACAACGTTCTGTGCATGTTTTTGAACCAGTATGTACGTTTGTGTTGCAAAACGGGTGTTCGGCGCAACGCTAGAATACATTTTCCGACTAAAGGCCCCGGTACAACTCTGCGTTAGGCCGAACGCCGCTCGACGCCGTGCGAACGCCACGGCACAAGACTTTGAACGTTCTGTACTCTCTCCACTGGCTTCCGATATATTTTAGGGTTCATTTTAAAATTTTGGTTTTAACTTTTAAAGCACTCCATGGTGAGACTCCCAAATATGTTTTCAATCTTTTGAAGCCACTCTGTCAGTCTAGAACTCTGAGGTCTTCTAATCAGCTACTGCTGTCGGTCCCTAGAACCCATTTTAAAACCCGTGGTGATAGAGCATTTCAGGTGGTGGCACCGAGGCTCTGGAACGCTCTCCCTCTAACAATGCGCGGCTCCGAGTCGACTGATGCATTTAAGAGAAGTCTTAAGACTTATCTTTTTAAACAGGCTTATGGTTAATTGTACTTATTGGTTTTAGAGTTTATCATGTGTAACCTTTTTTATAGCATGTTTTAAGAGTGTATAATTTTAGTATAATTTTAGTATGATTTTATTATGTGTATTTCTTTTGTAAAGCACTTTGTGATTTTATATCTGTGAAAGGTGCTATATAAATAAAGTTTACTTACTTACTTACTTACTTACTAACGCGGGCGTGAACGTGCCAAGCTCAAATTTTACGACCGCTTACACACGCGCGTTGTCTCACAATAAACTGCCCGGCGCCGGACTGTTTTGTATGTGACACAAATGTATTAAATCCCCCTTCTTCATCCCTGATCTGGAATTTTCTTTTGTTTTATTGCAAAAAGTCAAGTGATCGCTTCCTCCTCCGCTGACTCCATGACTGAAATGATGAGGAAATGAATGAATTTGTCACGAGCGAATTAAACTCATGTCCAACGTGGCTGCGCGAGGCTCTGCAGATTTCCTGGTGTTCTGGACCAGCGCTCCCTGTTTTTATTTTATTTTTTAGAACTTTTTATTAACATATAAACACAGAACACCGCTGCGCAGCCCGTGCCTTTTTTCCCTACCCGACCTGTCATTCAATTCAGTAGGCGTGTCAGCAAATGACCAATCAGCGACCTCAATTTGTCCTGTAGGTAAACGCTCCGCCCTGCTTCTGCTCAAATGACATCAAGAATTTGGAGCGAAAACGCTGGAGCCTCACGCTGAGCTATACTGTGAACTGCCTGCGCACAGCACGCGTGCGTCGAGCGGCGTTCAGCCTAACGCAGAGCTATACTGCTGCCTTTACGACCAAAAATCCGGACTCACGAGCGACACGTGTTTCGGGTTCCGACACACGAATTTTCGTCTTACGAGCGATTCGTAGGAACGGAACTCGCACATCGGGGACAACCAGTATTCAATATACAGGTAGTCCTCGACTTACAACGGCTTCGAGTTACGACGTTTCGCGGTTATGACACACCTCCCATGAAAAAAAATAAAAATAAAATTGAAATATTTTATTTTGAAGCCGATTTACGCAGTTTCCGGCAGTTTCCAGTTTAGCTGCGGTAGCTGCGGAGGCTACAGCTTGCCCTGTACTCTCTACAAAAGCTAAGTCTGGTCCTTTGGACATTCAAAAAACAAAACAAAACTTGTTGGAGCAAGCTGGACAGGCAGCAGCTGTGGAAAAGTAGCTGTTTTATGGACGACGGTTTTACAACGTAAACGAATGCAGAATCCGGAGGAGGGAGGGAGGAACGTAGGAAATGGCTTCACCAGCAGTCCAGAGTAGGAAATTAACTCTTCTTTCACTTCATTATGGCACTGAAATGTATGTGTTTTTTGATAATTATGTAGGGTACTGTGTTAGGATAGGCCAAGTGCTTGGTAAAATACAGTCTGTACGTATAAGGTGCAGTTTGGACGTATGTTCCGAGTTACATCGAAATTCGAGTTATGACGGAGCATAGGAACGGAACTCAGTTGTAAGTCGAGGACTACCTGTATATATAAATAGTATACACCAGTCATGATAACAAATTTTGCTGGACAATTAATAGTCTCAGAAATTATTGCGATAAATGATAATATTGTTTGAAATTTAACAATAATTAATTGTCAAAATTTAGAAGAAGTGTAGAAATTAACTGATATTTTATTTTTTCGGTGAAATATTAGTAGATTGGTCCGGTTCTGGTAATGGTTCAGGTACAAGTTCCGGATCAGGGACAAGTCAATGAGACAGAGATTGGTTAGTGGTAGTGCAGGAGACTATGGGGAGCAGAAAAGTCAAATAAGGAGGACCACTGACTGTCTCAGATGCTCTTGGGAGTTCTGGAGACTGAAGAAGTCCAAACTGATCTGGACCGCTGCTGGAGGAGCTGAGTCCGGTGAGGGGCTGCAGCCGGCCACAGCGACAGGCAGGTGAAGAGTCCGTCAGGTGCTGAGTCGTGGTCCAACGAGCCAGGGTCCAAAACCAAAGAGCAGATGACTGAAGGAACCGGAGGAGTAGACAAAGAGGCGTAGTCGTGCAGGCAAAGTTCAGAACTGAAGACAGAAGGCTTACAAATCCAAGGGGTCGAGCGAGAGACGATGTCCAGAAGAGTCGTGGGTCCAGGAGCAGGGAGGTCGAGCCGAGAGGTAAGGACAGGAACCAGGAGTGGGACAGGAACAAGGAGAACAGGTAAACGACAGGAATCACTAAGACGAGAGGAGGACTAAACAGGATCATGACACGCGAGGTATCTACTTGCAGAAAACAGTTTTCAACTACCGGGCACCGAAGAGGAGAAAGAGTGAAGCTTTTACAGGGTGAGAGTGGCAGGTGCAGCCACTTGAGCTCTAATCAGCTGCTGCTGGCAGCCGTGAAGACATTGCCAAACAACAGTGAAGTCGCCCTCTACCAGCATGCAAAGAAGACAAACAAACAAAAAAACGCACATGTATAAATAAACAGGAGTGGACAGAATAAATGAAACTTACAGGATAGATCTATTGCAGCCTTTAAAAGGTGACATGGGTGACAGAAAATACAGTCTAAGGGACGTGATTTGTGACACATGAGGGCTCTCCAGCATGCTGTGACTTGGTTGAAACTTTTTTTATCAATTGCGTCGAAAGTCCAGCTGACCAGATCCATCAAAGTAATTTACGATTCAGAAGATGTGTAAATAGAAGCTCCGATACATAGATAGGACAAAGAGCAAAAACTGGAGGAAGGCAGGAGAGGGAAGAAAAAACATTCATCTTGCTTGAGGGCGAGTGAGGAAAAAAATGTCACCTCTAGTGGCCACAAAAGCCCCTTCAACAAATCTTAAGTGGCCCATGGGCCATCAGTTGATAATCACAGTTGTAGCATATTGTTACAGCTCTGAACACTTTTAATTTAGTTAACAAAATGACAGGTCACCTAAAAGGTTGGTAAAATGATAAAATGACTCTTGATGGTAAAGTTTGCAGACCCCTGACCTAGATCAAACATTAATATATAAACTCACAGATTAACAAATCAACAGTTAGAATAACATCATTTTGTCTCGTTAGTTTCTATACAGATACATTTTGTACTATTTATACTTTCTCTTGAATTGTCCAATATTTTTACTTTGCTTAATCTCTTTGTCCAATTAAATGCCACAAAATCACTCCACAATTTAACCCATCACACACAGGTGGAGCAGTGGGCAGCTATGTGAGCACCCAAGGAGTAAGTAGGAATTGGGTGTCTTGTTGAAGGACATCATGACATGTGGTGGGGAGTTGAACTGGGACTTTCTGGTCCCAGGTCGGCTACCCTACCTCTACACCATCTCTTCCCCTAAATTACTGAAGGGGGCATCCGGATGCATCTTCTCCACTCATCAGAGTCAGAGTATTTTTATTTGTCATTCACAATGAGAATTATGGAACGATATTATGTACACAGGGTCCCAGTTACATCCAACAATAAAATGTAAAAGAAAAACAGTTATAAGATCTAAGATATGAACTAAGAAAAATGTTAACTAAAATATATATTAAGCACTAGTAGCATAAAAACAATACACTGAACAGCAGCACGAACATGAGTCTGCGTGAGCAGATGAGCACGAATGAACACAGCAACGTGAAATAGATCAGCAGCAACAAGAAATAGATCAGCCAACATGTTCTCGTGTTCTCACTCCCTACTCGTCATATATTGATGCTTTGGGTCAGGGACCCTCCGCGTCAAATACTTGATGCGTCGGGTCGCCCCCTCTCGTCATTAATTGGCATGCAGGGTGCTCTCATTGTTTTTTGGGGGGTTCGGGGGTCAAATAAAAGGTGAATGGTTAAAGCCCCACTGACATGATTTTTTAATTGTCATAAAATTGCTCAAAATATATATCTTTTATCATTTAAATATGTTCGTTTTTGCAAACAAAATGATAAATCACTTTAATTTTGCTTTAAAAGTGATTTTGAACTTCAAGCCGTGTTTAATCATGGGAAATCCGATTACACACGAACGCACCATCTGTGACGTAGTGAGAGGCAGAGCTCTGGGCTTGTCACAGTGCGCGCGTGTGAGCAGCTCCACATGAAGGTAAGTCTGATACAGCATCAGACCTAAATTAGATCCTGTTGTTTCTTGTTCCATCACCCAAACTATTTTCTGCTTCCCAAAATGAAGACAAATAGCTCAAATCTTCACATAGATTGATAAATTCATCGTGTTTTAAATTGTCCGCTATTAAAGAGACCAGAGCCCTCTGCCTCTCACTACGTCACAGATGGTGCGTTCGTGTGTAATCGGATTTCCCACGATTAAACACGGCTTGAAGTTCAAAATCACTTTTAAAGCAAAATTAAAGTGATTTATCATTTTGTTTGCAAAAACGAATATATTTAAATAATAAAAATATATATATATTGAGCAATTTTATGAATAGTAAAAAAAATTCATGTCAGTGGACCTTTAAGGTTAGGGTTTGTTATCAGGTTAGGCTTAAGGTTTAAATTTTGACAGAAAAATCCATCCTGTTGCTAAAAAACAAGTAGATATGAAAGTGCTTCACTATCCAAACCGGAAGAGAAGATCACAGCATAACATTCAATGACAGCACCCTGCACACCAAATAATGACGCGAAGGGGTGACCCGATGCGTCAAGTATGTGACGCGGAGGGACCCTGACCCAAAGCATCAATATATGACGAGCAGGGAGTGAGAATTATTTTTTTTCTCCGTGATTATCCTGGTTAGAGATTCATGAGTCCAACAGCCTCAGGGTAGAAGCCGGTCCTCAGTCTAGTGGTTCTACACTTACCGGTACTGCTCCTGAACCTCCTTCATGAGGGGAACGGGGCAAAAAGTGTGTGTGCTGGGCGAGTGGAGCCCTTCATGATGCATGATGATTATATCGAGATGGGAATCACTTCTGCCACATTCATGAATTAAATCAGGACCTGTGCTGTTTACTGGTGATTTATCATTAAACTGGAAAGTAAAACAGGAAGATAATTTGGGCGTTTTATATTTACAGCCCTGACTTCTTGGTCCCTGGGTCTTCCCGTGCTTCATTTGTCCACAATCAAAGCATACACAGGCATAAATTACACAGGAGGTAATCAATACCTCCCTAGCTGACCGACTATGACGTCATCTGCTTAAATCTCTCTCTCTCCCTCTCGGTTTCTCTTTACCCCCCCCATGGTTTGTTTCTTCCTATACGTGTGTGGTGGACCACTCTCACATGAGCGCGTTTCTTACGAGTCGCGTCGCTACGTGGCCAGATTGGAAAGCAGCTGTGCGCCACTGCACAGGGAGGCAGCAGGTTGCATAAATCATGCTGGGGTGACAGGAACCAGGAGGTTTCCCCACTTTTCATCGCACATAGCACCCCCCCCCCCAACCTTTCCCACACAGTGAACTTGTCATAAATACAATCCTTGCAAAAAAACACAAAACACATGCATAAAGCACTCGTCTATTCATTTTGGCAATGGTGATTGTACCTAGAAGAGCATTCATTGAAAAAAGTGAGAAGCTCTGCTCAGATCACAGATGCGTACAACGTCCCGGTGGGATGGTTGTGGTATTCAAACCAGGCTTCTTCTGGCATTTTCACGACGTGGTTCATACTTTTCTGAAATACCAGCACAAACATAAAAAAAACTAAAACCACCTAAAGCTGCTTTTTAATTTCCCTCTAAGTGTGTCCTGCAGGTTTTGTCACTCATCCGGAGCAGCTCCGATTGAGCATCATCCCTCCGTCGGACTGAACCCCTCCTCTCCCACTGTCCCCCCTCATCCCTCTATGCATGCCCTCACTCCTTCCTTTCTCTCTCCCTCTTTCTCTCTTTCTGCTGGAACGCACATCTAGGGATACCACTCACGCTTTTCTCCGTCTTTGCTGCTGCAGAACGGACCCTAAAGCCGCGGGCTGCCTCTTCATCGTCACTGCCAGACCTCGGGACTCCAGTCACGGTAAGACAAGTGATCCATTGCTTGTCTCGTGTCCGAGCTGGGCTCATTCTCAAAGTGTTGCCGCGAGTCTTTTTCCTCTTCGTGCGCTCTGTGGTCAGTGGTTCTCAAAGCTTTTAGAGTGCAGTTATCTTGTAGTGAAAGCTCCTCGGACCCACATCGTTGCTGGGCAGGGTCCACTCCTCACTGACTCACAGAGAAGATGATGAGAGCGAAGAAAACAGTAGAGTGGAAAAATATGTGTAATTAAAACAGATTCTTGACATGTTTTATATCACTTGGGTCAAATCTAATAGCATCATTAAAAGGCAGCTTTGTCACTCTGGCTTCACAGCTGTGTTTTGTTGCTGAGGTGGTCCGGGCAGCTGTTGAACAGAACTGATTGGATGGCTCTTCCAATGGGATGCAGCTGAGATCCCGGGCTGGTGATGCTGAAGTTTCCTGGTGCCAAACACAAAAGACGCAGCTGCTGCTTGTGTGCGCGCAGCACCGGTTTCTGCATGTGCATTTACGTGTGTATGTGTGTTTGCTGGTGTAGTCACGGGCAGACACGAGGGCGTGTGGCGTCATAAGATGCTCTTGTGTGTGGTGCGTGAACCCATGTTCCAGATACTCATCTCCACATCAAAGTGATTGCTTTCGTATAGGTTTTGCTGAGACAAAGAACATGTATGATGCCATTTAGGGTCTGCACTCCTGCAAAACCAACTGTTTTCAGCAGTAAAGAGGCGTGAATGAGGAGGACGTGGAGGGGGGTTGAGATGAAGAGAAGATGGGGGGCGTGGGTGGAGAGGGAGTGGAGACTGATGTAGAGAGATGGCGCCCTACACCAGCTCTTTCTGCTACTTATTTGATTTATCGCTCCTCAGATGCGTCTTGACGCACAAAGCTTCGGGTGCCCCGCGCTTTTAATCCTTGTCATCTCGTAGAGTGATGACGAGGATCATCTCGCACTGAACGACAGAGACCTGTAACAGCCAACGGGAACACTCCCCCTGCACAAAGATGACGCTCTGCTACACCCCCTCCACCTTGTCGCCCAGCTCCCTTGCCATCCTAGTCTGCGGCCCTCCAGGGCCAAACACAAATCGTGAGGGATGACTGCCGCCGTGAGTGCTCAGGACTGATGCGATGTGACGAGCATCCGTGGAGATGCACTGACTGAGAGATTTCTTCTCAGCTCCAAGTCTGGCTCCAAGTAAAAAAAAAAAGTCGTTTATGCATCTCACTGTGATTGATGTGCATGGGGCAGTACTCATTTGGCCATGCAGTGTAGTGGACCAGCGATGCAGGCTGTTTGGAGCAGAGCCAGGTAGACACAGTCTCCAAGGAAGCTATGGCTGGATAGAATACAGAATCATGTTAAACTGCTTCACTGTGGTCATCATCAGCATTAGGAGGGCATTTTCCAACCCTCCATCTCCAAGCTCTAATTTGACTTCATCCTCTCACCCTTCTTTAGTCTCGTCCCTTCATTTTCATCACTTCAACTTCATCACTTCAACTTTTTTTTTTAAATTAATTTATTCATTTTATAAATGAGATACAACAATTAACATATATGTAACCGGAAAGAAAAAATATGTAAAAATATTTACAATAATGACATACAACAATTAACATACTGTATATGTAATTGGAAAATAAAAAAACATATAAAGAAAAAAATATATAAAATGAAAGGTAGCAGATGAAGATTATATCTTATTAAATCTGCTCCTTATTTAGCTAATAAGAATTTAGACACATTTTCTATAAATAATAATAAGTAAATAACTCATTCAATTTTCAATTATATATATTACTCATTTAAATACATTCATTTATATTTGTTTAACAATTCAACCTTTACGAGTTTTTTAAAGACAGGAATTGATTTGGCTTCCTTAACATCTGTCATTAAGTTATTCCACAATCTTACTCCCTGAATTAAGGTAGTTCTTCCCTTCAAACTAGTTCTAAATTGCGATTTTACAAATACATCTTTCCCTTTGAGTTGTAGCAGCTTGATCTTTTCACAAAATACATTTGGATATTTGACGGTAGTGTATTTTTATGAGCTCTATACATAAGTAACAAAATCATAGAACTTTAGCAATTTCATTTGATGAAATAATTCACTTGATGGGTGACAGTAATGTTTTCTTGCTATAATTCTTATAATTATTTTCTGCAAAATAAAAATAGGCATTGTGCTGCTTTTACATGCTTTTCCACATACATTAACACAATAAATCAAATGTGGCACAATATTGTATTATACAACAAATACAGTGCTTTGTCATTTAGTAGATATCTGACTCTATAAAATATTGCAATGGATTTAGATATTTTCATTTTAACCAAATTTATATGTTCCTTCATCACCACCAACAAACCCATTAGCATAAGAAGCAGCTCATCTTCCACCACTTTGGGCAAAAACAGTGTTCATAAAACTCAAATTGTTTTGTGGTTTCAAAGTGCTCGTCTCCTTTTATTTCACCGGTCTCCCCCTATAGCAACTTTTACGATATAGACACTTTCTGCAGACAGAGGTGTGTTACTGCCCACAGGCCTCTGAGGTTTTATTGAAAACTTCAGTGAGCAGGTAAACTGGCTTTCCCCCGGAGCCAAACATACTCGTACTTAAAAACGTCCCCAAAGATGCAACTATAGCACAGCTTTTCAACCAACGTTTGAGTCATTCTGAAATAATAGGTCTGCTTTTGTCTTCTTATAAAATACAGTAACAATATGAGTGAATAACAATACATAACCAATTATTCTAAACAAATATATGAACTTTTATTGAGAAACAAGAATATCTCTGCTGAACAAAGAACAAACACTTTTGTTTTTCTTTGTAGTAAATTTAAATCTACAAATCAAATTAAGAATCATCATGTTGGATCCAGGAAAATTGTGTTATAGGGTGAACATCTGGAGAGAATGTTGTGTTTGACTGTGGTTTCCCCAACAAAATGGAAGTAGTAAAAATGAACAACAAACATGAGAATTTCAAAATGTGTGAAGACAGTGATGAGCTGCTGATGCAAGTTACCTACACAGCTGGCCCCGTTCCATGCTCTGAATATTAGCAAATGAAAATTTTGCAAGCAGGTGAGAGATCCTTCTTAAAATGATTTTGAACACATTTTGTAAAGATTTAGGGATTTTATACTAGTCATTCCAACTTCCTTACAGAAACGTCAAATCATGTCAAGAACATAAATGTGAGATTTGAACTTACCGTTGGTTTTGATCAAATCTGAACGTAAAAAAATAAATCTTTTGTTTTCTAACATTTTGACCAGCTTCAAAATAGGAGGAGTCATTATTATTTCAGTTCCCTCGAGAATCCTTTGATTTTTTCTATTTTCCACACAGGATTACTTGTGACTAGACAATTTTACTGTGATTTTATTTATTTTCCATTCATCCATTATCTTTAACACACTTCTTCCTTTGCAGGTCGCAGGGGTGCCCATGTCCATCACTGTGTGCGAAGCGGCGGGCACCCTGGACAGGTCTCTCGTCCATCACAGGGACAAAGACAAACAACCATTCACTCTGTCACTCACACCTAGGGACCATTTAGAGTTACCAATCAGCCTAACATGCATGTTTTTGGTCTGTGGGAGGAAACTGGAGTACCTGGAGAAAACACACACATGCACGGAAAGAGCATACCAGAAAGGTTCCGCGCCAGGATTTGAACCGGGGACCTTCTCACTGAGACAGCAGCTCTACCAACTGAGCCACCGTACCACCTTATTTTATTTAACCTTTATACAGGTAGTCTCATTGAGTCATGAGGACTCATTTTAAAGAGAGACCTGTTAGGGAGCTGATGGTGGTGGTTAAGAGCCTTGCTCAAGGGCACAGAGTGGGGCAAATGAGGGTGGAGGCAGGTGCTGGTGTGTCAACTTTTCCACCCACATTTTGATGTTGTCATTCTGGGGAATCAAACCAACAACCTTATGATCACAGGCCCACCTTCTCTAACCTCTGCGCCATCACTCCTCATAGTGATGAAGTGCAGTTCCTGTTTTCAGTTTTGATAAAGTTCATCTTGTTTTTTTTATGTTCATGTTTTGCATTCGGGCGGCACTGTGGACCTGTGGTTGGAGCTTTTAACCTCACAGCAAAAAGAGTGCAGGATCACCTCCCAGCCTGGGAGTTCTCTGTGTGGAATTTGCATGTACTCCCCATGCAAAAGTAGGATTTCTACGATTTCTCTGATTATCTACCACAAATCAAAAAACGTCCCTGTTAGGTTCATGGATGACTGAATTGTGCCTAGGTGTGCGTGAGTGAGAAAGGATGTTTGCAGGGCCGGCCCAAGCCTCCATGGGGCCCTAAGCAAAATTTGGTTTGGGGCCCTCTATTTATGCTAATAATGTGGATTACTACAATCAACAGTCAGATCAACAGATCAGATAATTCACCCACCTAACATAAACTCATTGCAACTCTGACAGCCCTGTTTACATTATCCTATATGTATATATCATCTAGTGCAGGGGTGTCAAACTCATTTTCATTTTGGGCCACATCAAGCTCATGAATGTCTTCAAAAGGCCGGACATGGCAGAATGTATTGATAAAACTACGTGTTAACAAACCGGTAAAATATAACTTTCTCTGCATTTGATGACTACTTCTAAAAATTAAATACTTTGTTTGAATAATTTGACAATATAAACGTAAAAACGGATAAAATTTGACCGATAAAGTAATATTGACGCACACAACTGTTATCTTGACATTCTGTCTCTGTGGCCCTCTAGGGTGTAGAGAGCCACAGAAATGGTTATGGCGGGCTGGATTTGGCCCACGGGCCTTGAGTTTGACACATGCAATCTAGTAGTACTAAAAGTAACAAAAGAAAAAATAAATACCAGTATGCAATGTATTTTACAGCAAAAGTGTCCTCTGGTTTCTTATCTTTGGTTGCAAAGAACTGCAACAGTAAGGTTCAAAATAATTTGTAATGCAAGATTTAAAAAAATCAGAACTTTAAATTATAATGAAGTTGTGTGTAATAGAATCATTGTTAGAAATAGAATCATTATTAAATAAATAAATGCCACTTAGGGGGCCCCCTAGTGGCCCCGGGGCCCTAAGCAACTGCTTAGTAGTTTGCTTATGTCTTGGGCCGGCCCTGGTTGTTTGCCATTATGTGGTTAGGACCAGTCCAGGGTGCAACTTGCCTCTCCCACTATAGCCCTGTTTCCATCCATTTTCATTTCGAATTTTGAGCTACCTCGCAAATATGTAAATACAAATTAATGCAGATCAGAAGTGTTTCCATCTACTGGCTTGAAGCGCTTTTTCCAAGCCGCGCACAGCGTCATTACGTCAGACGTCAGCGTCATTACGTCAGACGTCAGCACTGCGCATGTCTACAGTAAACCAGAGAGTAAACAGGAAGTAGCGGTTGACAACAGAACCCAGCCACACATCTCGTCAAAATGGAGAGAATATTTCAGGTACGTGTTGCTATCGGGCGAGTTGTATTTATTCTGTCATGCCAACTAGTTTTAGCGAGTTACATGCTGTTCGGAGCGGAAACAGCTGATCAGTCACGTGACGTGAATGTGCGCTACGGCAGCACAAGTCGGCAAATGTGTTTCCATCTGTCGTTTTGCGCAGCTGCTCGGTTTCGCAGCTCCCAAAAACCACCTCAAGCGAGCGTATAAACTTTTTGGCGAATTTCAGGAAGTAACTTCGTATTTTGCCGTTTCCATTAAGCTTTTCTGCTGCGATACTTCAAAATGCGCACCTAGAAACCTTGATGGAAACACGGACTGCTGGAGATATAGTACCAGTTTTCCACAAAACAGCAAGGGAAGCATGTAAAAAAGTGCATAGGTAGATGTTTTGTACGTTTTTTGATTCTGTTCTGGATTTTGCTTCTTGTTTTACTTTAAGGTACAAAGGTAGCTCCCTTTGGGTTTTGGTGAAGTTCCTTTTCCTTTGTCTGTTTGCATGAAATTCACCTGCAATGGAAAGTTCAGGTAGCCCTCTATTTTCAGTTGCTGTTTTTAGTTATGGTCTGACTCGTTTATTTCTTTTGTTAAACTTATTAAAGCTCCTTCCTCGACTTGCCCGCCTGCTGCCTCCTGTGCGCCTGCATTTGGGCCTTATTTCCACCAGCCACCTTCCGATTTATGATGCTCATATTAGTGCGGGTATAGGCTCATACATATTGAGCTATAAAGAAAAAACTAAAAATTCAGTGAAGACAGAAACTTTGCTCTTGAGACACACATCTACTTTATTATTGTACCATGATGGAAGGTTTTAACATAGTGGGTAAAAAGAGTATGAGCTAATTTCAAAGTTAAACTTACATATAAAAAGAAATACACTACTTTCTTCGATTTCCAGTTCCAGACATTGTCTGTTTGTTAGTTTAATGAAAAATCACATATACTACATCCACTAATGGCTTGTAGTTGTTGGCCTGGGACAACATGAGTCAAATTGTGGGTTTGATCTGTGGTAATTATTGACCTGAGCTGAATGTGAAGCCCAAATGATGCATTAAAAACAGTGGAAGGAGAGGAAAGTGACTGGCTGAATTTGAAAAGGGGTTAAGATGTGCACAACTGAAGTATTGAATGGATGGATGGATGGATGGATAAAAGGTGAAATCCAGATAATATTATGGGTCAAAACTCAGAATAAGAATATTTAGCAAGTTAGCAAGTTAAATGTTGCTATTGTTAATGACTATGAAATAAATGTACACGTAAACTTTGATAAAACAAATGATTATTAAAACATTACAAGCTATGCCACTAAAAATCATTAGAAACAACATTCATCTTCGCTTGTGCGCACTGAGATCAGAATTGCAAGACAAATAGAAGCAAAAGACACTGACTAAAAAAGTGACAGTAATTAATTTTTCTGTTTTTCACCTCAGTTTTTCACTTTGCTATTTTTTTACTTTCTTGCTTTGTTTTTATGAATCGCTCTGTGTGCATCATAGTTACTAGTTTCCTGCATGTCTGTCTATCTGGAAATACTTTAGTTTGCAATGTTCTGCCTCTCCATTCACTGAATTTCTTTTTTTTTTTCATTGCTTTCCTCCGTGTCCCTCATCACAAATATGGGTAGGACAGGGAGAAAGATGGAGATGGCTTCGAATGGTGTTTGTCTGCAACAATAACACCAGCACATTGGGGAGGGCAAATCTTGCCAACGTCTAACTGTTTATTCTCTGCCATTGTGAAATACCAGACTGTGACTGGTAGTGATAAGTGAGAGGGAGGAAAAAAAACAAAACATTGACTGCTTTTTCAAATGGGTGCAGAAATGGTAGGAATGGAGATAGGGAAGTGAGGAAGACGAATGGCTTTAGGGCAGGACATTAAGAATTTTAGCCTGGTTGAATGGGCATAATATTGTACTGGCATTCAGGACTGCAAGCCGCAGGCCTTTTAGCAGCAACTTTACTATACAGCAAATAATAATAACAGCATTTGTCTCAGAAAACCTCATGTGCAGGGTGAACGACTCAAGTGACTCCAGTGAACCAGGTTATTTTAGTGATTGGTTCATATTAGCCCATTTCCACAAAGTGAATGAATAACTGGATTTACCATCTATTCACACTGCAGGTCTTAATATTCAATTCAGATTTCTTGCAAAGATACAATTTGTACTTTGTTTCGTAGTTGGTCACAGTATAATTTAAACGTGACCTCAAACACAACATGTTCACTGAATATGGATGCCAGACATGTTAGCATGTGTGAATTAATTCTGAAGTTGTTATATAATGAGAGCAGACTAAATTATAATCTAACATATTTAATCTGGTTTGTGAGTACATTTGGTCTTGCAACTTTCCACTTATGCTGATGCAAAATTGCATTTAATAGATACGATGTGAAAGTAGAAAAAAAAACCTGAAGTATTGATCCATATGATCCGACAGCAACGGTTGTATCACATGTTGAAATCTGATGTTGGTGCAGATTCTCAATCATGCAGGACATGGCAAATTTAACAGATTTTTAAAAAAATGCAGCTGGACTTCTTTTTTGTAGCTGAAGGCGTGCAACATTCTGAGCTTAAACCATATGTTGTTGGTATTAATAGCATTAATATTTGGATCAATCCACATTTCCCTACCTCAATGATATAAAAATTGAATGAACAACATGACTTTTCAGACTGACGTTGCATTGGTACTTTTAGTACCACATATGAAAGTGGCCTGTGTTGGATAAATAAATAAATAAATAAATCAGATTTGTCACAGTAGAACGGTCGAGATTTTTAAAAAATAAATCAGATATAGGCATATTGTGAAAACACAGATTTGGACCAGTTTTGCCTGCAGTGCAAATTTGAGTTTGGCACAAACACACATTTTTGCTGCAAAGAAGAAAACATGCCAGGAGACACAGAGCGAGGTGGAAATTTAAAAGTATAGGACTGAGTGTAGCAACACTAAATATAGGTACAATGACAGGAAAATATTAAGTGCTTGCTTAAATGATGCAGAGAAGGAAGGTAGATGTGATATGTGTGCAAGAGACCAAGTTGAAGGGCAGCAAGGCTTGCAAAAGTGTCCAGTAATGGGTCTGAAGGTAGAAGTAGGAGCTCTGCTGTATAACTATGTCAGTGATTATGCTCCACCAGTTGGATATGATGTAGAGGATAAATAATAATTCTGAGGATCTAGATCAGGGGTGTCAAACACCAGGCCCGCGCGCCAGATCCGGCCAGCCAGGGGTTTTTAGTCGGCCGGCGGATCATTCTGAATTATTAAAAAAAAAAGAATAAACGCTATTTTCTTAAAAATCTGCAGTTCCTATGTCGTCTGCTAGAGGCGCTGTGTTTTATTCAGTTCCTATGTTGTCCTACTCAAACCGGGTGCCTCTAGGACCCAGAGGCACTGTGTTTTAGTGAGTTCAATCGCTTTACCCGTGTTTATATATGATATATGTGGCTTTACCCGCTTTTTTATCTTGGAACGGGCGATCGGGCACCCTCATCAGCGGAATGTCTTTGTCAAAAAAGAGAAAAGTGGACACAGAGTGTAGGATTTTTCAAGAGAAATGGACTGCTTCCTATATGTTCACGGAAGTGAATGAGAAACCCGTCTGCCTGGTTTGTAAACAGCAAGTTTCGGTGCTTAAGGAGTACAATCTTCGTCGCCACTATGAAACTCAGCATGGTGAAAAATACAACAGCTTGCACGGAGAACTAAGAAAACAGAAGGTAAATTAAATGCTGGTTGGATTGAGGAAACAGCCATCTACTTTCACCCAGAGCCGAGAGGTCAGTGATGCTGTGGTGAAAGCCAGCTAGGTAGTTGCTAGCCAAATAGCATTAGCATCAAAGCCGTACTCTGAGGGAGAGTTTGTGAAAAACTGCATGCTGACGGTCTGACCAAACGGCAGACAAAACTGTTTGTTGACTAAATGTTGTAAAATGTTGTGCAATCACTTTGATCAGTTTTTTAATGTGTTTTAAGTCCTAAATAAACGTTAAACTGAGTAAAAGTGTAAAAGGACTATTAATTTAATGTAAAGATTTTTATAATTTATTTATTCTTTGTACTAATACAAAGAAAAAAGTGGTCTTATGCCTGGTACCCACTGCCCCGGTGTCGGGCGGCTGAAGCGGCCGGTTTACATTCAAAGTCTATGAGGAGACGCGTGGAGTCACGGCGAACCGGGAAGCGGCGCGATTCGAGTGATCGAAGCGGCGCGGCGGCAGCCTGCAGTTCCTTTTCCACGCACGCGCGCGTCCAAATCAACCTAGGCGTCGAACTGCCAACGCCAGAAAATTCGATCTCTGGTGGCTCGACGCGTCCAGCAAACAGTCGGGAGAGCCTCTGCTATCTGATTACACAACCACAACGGGACTTTTTTTGGACTTTTTAAACTTACCGGATCGAGCCTCCATGAATTGGAACCAAACTCCGGTAAGAAACGTGGCATTTTTACAGTTGCTGCTGACAGGCTGCTGTTCTCTCCAGTGTAGATCACCCCAAACATAAAAAAAAGTTTTAATCTCATCAAAGACCGTCGGAGGTGCAGTTAACACAACAACTGAACCCGGAAAACGAGCTAGAGACCCCTCCCTCTGCCACCCCCTAGTGCGCGTCATCAGACGGTCTTCAGTGGCTCAGTGGGACCATGACAAGCGGCCAAAATGGGACGGCAGGCGCGTTTCGAGTTGTGCAGTGGGGACCAGGCATTACTTTGGAAATTTTGGAACGAGTTTACTCGTCTGGCCCACTTGAGATCAGATTAAGCTGTATGTGGCCCCCAGATCAAAATGTGTTTGACACCCCTGATCTAGATGCATCAATAAAGAATATTCGGCTGGTGAGAATGGTGATCAGAGCAGATCTAAATGGTCATGATGGTGAAGGAAACAGAGATGAGGAAATGATGGGCAGGTTTGATGTCAAGGAAAGAAACTAGGAAGGACAGATGGTGGTGGATTTTGAAAAGTGGATTAAAATGGCTGTGGTCACATATTTTTAAAAGTCGGAGGAACATAGCGGGGCATATAAGAGTGGAGGCAGGAGTATGCAGGTAGACTATATTTTGTGAGGAAAAAAGTAACTTGAGAAAGATTGGGGACTGTAAGGTTGTGACAGGAAAGAGTATGACCAGACAGCATCAGATGGTTGTGTTAAATATGACTGTGAAGAAAAGGAAAATAAAAAGTCAGGGAAGAAGACCAAATGGTAGCAGTTGCATTATTAAGAATGTTGTAAGGAGTTCATAGAGAAACTCTAGATGACTGGGCTACTACAGCAACAGTGATTAAAGAGTCATGTAGGAAGGAACTCTGTGTGTCTTCTAGACAAATAATGACAAGGAAACTTGGTTTATTCAACTTGGTTGTGTATATTGAAGTGCAGGAAGTTATCTATAGGAAGATTTTGCCAAGAAGACAGAACAATGAGAGGACTGAAGAGCATGGACAGGAATACAAGAGAATTTAATGAAGGGAAAAGAAGGAGCTAACAAAGGCAAAATAGAAAGCATGTGAGAAGCAGTACAAAATGCTGAAGACAAGAGGTAAAAAAAGAGAGTCAAGGCAAGATGAGTGGGTGGAGAAATGTTTCAGGAGTAAAAAATGACAAAAGGGTGGCAGCAAAGGTCAAAGGAAACGTTTATAAGAGAGTGGTGTGACCACTAGAGTTGTATAGTTTAGATAGTGGCATTAACATTTAGACAGGAAGTCACAGAAATTAAGATGTTGAGGTTCTCCTTGGAAGTGACAAGAATGGATAAGATTAGGAATGAGATTAGGAGATTAGGAAATTAGGAATGAGACCGGCAGGTTGTGCAACTGAGAGATTAAGTTAGAGAAGCCAGGACAGTGGGTATATTGGTAGAAGGATGTTAGAAATGCAGTTGCCAGGAAAAAGACAAAGAGGAAGGCCAAAAATGTACTTTATTGATGCAGTTAGAGAGGACATGGAGCTGGAGTGAGGAAAGATGATACAAAGGACATAATGAGATGGAGGCGTATGACTCGCTATGGGAACCCCTAAAAATGGAACAGCACGAAGAAGAAAGAAGATTTACACTTTGGTAAAAGGAAGGCTACTTAGACCTTGGGTCCTCATATGGACTTTACATTTTCTCCTCCTCATATTGTCTGTAGTACACAAGGTTGACAGGGTACTTTGAGTGAGATTAGCCAGGATTGACATGCGTCAAGTGGCTTGGACCCCAGTTCTATTATAAAATTAAACCACTTGTATTTAGGGGCAACTCATTAACAAATGTTTATTTATTTTTATTTTGTGAGCACATTTCATTTTTTAGCTTAATTTTGGAATACAAAGCCAGCAACATCGCTATTAACTTAGATACTTTATATTTGTAAAACTTTATTTTTCAACATTCAAAAGTGATTGATGAAGGCTAGAAAAGCAGTTTTCAAGGTTTGGAGTTACCAATGTGACACGTGTTGTGTATTAGTATGCCTTAGGCTCCAAATCTACAGTTAAGAAGAATCAGTTTATAGGCAAGGATTCTGGTTGTTAAAAACCCTTCAGTTTAGGAAGATAAAGGCTGCTGTACTTTGCACCCTAACACAGTCATACATTACAGGTCTACTCACAATTCTCTTAACTTCCTGGCATGGCTTTCCTTCTGACACCATCAAGGCCTTGTTAAGACAGATGCATACTTTCTTAAATGTGTTTTATACATTTCTCTTGGCCAAAGCAGACCTACTAGTTAGTGTGAATACCTATCTCAATGGTATTTTTAAATCTTTTTTTAATTCAGTAAATAAAAAAATATATATATTTGTCATGGTGAAAGAAATCTATCTCTAGGTAAGTGTAAATAATCAAATAATACATCTCCTCTGGCTCTGGCTCAAGACAGACGTGTCTCCTCTCCCTCCCCCTGTTCTCCCTTTCCCCCTGCTTCTGCTCTCTGTAGTCGTGTTTCCATCAAGGTTTCTAGGTGCGCATTTTGAAGTATCGCAGCAGAAAAGCTTAATGGAAACGGCAAAATCCGTATTTACTTTCTCAAGTTCGCCAAAAAGTTTATACGCTCGCTTGAGGTGGTTTTTGGGATGTTCGAAAATGAGCAGATGCGCACAGCGACAGATGGAAACACATTTGCCGACTCGTGCTGCCGAAGCGAACATTCACGTCACGTGACTGATCAGCTGTTTCCGCTCCGGACAACATGTAACATCGCTAAAACTAGTTTGTATGACAGAATAAATACAACTCGACCGATAGCAACACGTACCTGAAATATTCTCTCCATTTTGACGAGATGTGTGGCCAGGTTCTGTTTTCAACTGCTACTTCCTGTTTACTGTAGACATGCGCAGTGCTGACGTCTGACGTAATGACGCTGACGTCTGACGTAATGACGCTGTGCGTGGCTTGGTAGATGCGCTTCAAGCCAGCAGATGGAAACACTTCTGCTTCGCATTAATTTGTATTTACATATTTGCGAGATTTCAAAAATTAGCTCAAAAATCGAAATGAAAATGGATGGAAACACAGCTTGTGTGTCTCAGAGCTCCTACACATCTCCCAAATGAAAAATACTGTTATGGATCTGAAGAGCTGGACTTTCAAAGAAATTGACAAAATATTTTCAACAAAACGACAGGGTCCTGGAGAACCCTCTTGCCCAGCTGAGACTAGTGCTGTGGGGTACATCAGAGGTCAGCTGATGTGTCTCACAGTTCTGTCTCAGGAGGATGCTGAAGACGTTAATATTTGTATTTATGATAGCAGCGGTTCTGCTCGTTGGCATCGGCAGAGCCCTGTTTTATCAACTTGAAGAAGACATCGGCAGCAGTTTCGGTCATGGCAAAGCTTCCGAGTCTGTGTTTGGTACATGCTATGAAGACTCAAAATCATGAGCTACACTAAATGCAGGCAATAGACTATATGCCACGGGGGGCCGTGACGTACTTCCGGTAAAATGCAACCCACATCCGCCACTTCCGGTTTCTATCCACTGCCGTTGTTGTTAGCGTTAGCTCCTATTAGCAGACCATGACAATGACCCGAAACGGGAAAGGCTGGGAGCTACTGCCACTACAAGTGAGTTCTGTTGCGTCTGCCCACCGGTGGGTACAGCTGTTCCGAGGGTGGGTTGGGACGACTATTTATCGCGGCTATCCGTAGGGGGAACGTCGCCCTGATTTTATATGGATTTATATGTGTATGGAGTTATTATTGGGGTGTATGTAGATGTTTTATTAATTGTATTTACTCATTTATGTTTGAGTCATTCCCGCTAACCGGAAGTGCGCCGTCTGGGTGTTAGTGTCCGGACAACAATGACACTGGGTAATGACTACGGAAGTGTTGGAACGGGAGTCCGTGGCATATAGTCTATTTGTGAGAATTGCAGGCCACCTGCGGCTTCTAGGACTCGACAGCATGTAGGATCGACATTGGGGAGGATCATAATGCAGATCAGTGGAGAGGAATACCCATACATCTGGCAATTTGGATTGAGAATGTACCAGCAGGACTCAAGGCAAGACAAGAAAAAACAGTCTGCCTGAAGAAAATCAACAATTGTGGCTTATCTGAATCTGACTCTCCCCATTGGCTTCGGATACAAGCCTACTATCCAACCCCCCCAAGAACATCTGTGCAGGCTTACCAGAACTACCGGCTGAAATAACATCATCAGAACTGTGGCCTATCTGAAGGTGCTCATGGACAAATCTCAACGACTTGACATCAAATGCATATGTAATGTGTTCATAAATGTACTTGCTGGTATAGGTTTTTTTTATGTCTTAAATCGTGTCCTGATAGGACAAGATGTGAAGAGATCTGTTTTGTAATACCACTATCCACCCTCATGGCGTTTTCTCCTTTTCTATCTAAAAGTATTCTGAAAAAGATAAGAGGCCACGCTCTTAAAAAGCAGCAGCAACGTGCACTCAGCCCATCTTTCGGACGACTGTACAAACATAATCTCACTGTATCCCAGTACAATGATAACAAAGCTTATTCTGATTCTGATAAAAATGGTGCAATGATAAAAGGTTATACAATTTAATTAAGCACAATAACAAAAATAAAGACAAATTGTTCTAATTTGATTAAAGAGTAAAGGCTAGTCTCTTTAAAAAAAAAGGTTAGCAAAAGCACATCAATACTTCAACTAATTAAATCACTTTTGGACATTTCCCTAAGATCCTGATATGCCAGAAAAGATGAAGAAAAACCTCCATAGAAGCATCATTAGCAAGTAGCACGAATCATTGCCAAAGATCATTGCATTGCCTCCTGCTTCTTTGTTTCATCTATCCAACTTTTTTCTTCTGTTAAACTCAGCAAGGCAGCAGCTTGGATGTTTAAATATTCAAAAGACAATTTTCAGGGCACCTTCAGCGCTACATTTTGAAAGTGTGCTTTTTTACACCTGAGATTGTCAAAGATTGAAGCTGAAGAGGTACATTAGCAAGTTTCACAGACCAAAGCTGGTGTTTATCAGATGTCTTTGCCTCAGGCTCAACTGTGTAGTCTAGATTGAGTCCTACTGTCACATCGTAGCAAATACAATGCTCTAACAGATCCTTACCAGCAAATTGTATTCTGTTCTTGAACCCTGCAAGAAGCCCTGCAGCTTAGCTTCTTCTTTTTTTTTGTCATGCTATGTTTTACCTCTTGCTGGTCTCTTTATCTTGAACTACAGGTACTTGATAGCTGGAGTGGAAGTAGATGAAAATCACAGGGCCTAGAAAAATAACACTCAAGTTTGAGAGCATTTTAGAACTTTTCCATTAATTTTTACCTGCTTTTTGTGCAGGGTCACGGGCAGATGGTGCCTATCTCCAGCAGTCAATCTGTGAAGTGAGATATCCACTGAACAGTTGGCCAGTCCATCACAGGGCCACATGGAGATAAACAAGATAAAAACATCCTTTCACACTTTCAATCACACACCTACTGACAGTTTTTAGAGATGCCACATGTCAGAGTCAGAGGGTCAGAGGTTGTTTATTGTCATTCGCACTCCATGTGGTACACGTGGTGGAACGAAATTATGTACACATGGTCCCAGTTACACCCAACACTAAAATGTAAAATAAAAAGAGTAATATCATCTAAGATGTGAACTAAGAAAAACATCAACTAAAAATACATTAAGCACTATATCATAAAAACACGAACAGCAGCACAAACATGAGTCTGTGTGAGCAGATGAGCACAAATGAACACAGCAACATGAAGCAGATCAGCAGCAACATGAAGCAGATCAGCAGCATGATGTGACATAATGATTATCCTGGTTAGATATGCATGAGTCTAACAGCCTCAGGGTAGAAGCTGCTCCTCAGTCTAGTGGTTCTACATTTAATGCTTCTTAACCTCCTTCCTGAAGGGAATGGGGCAAAAAGTGTGTGTGCTGGGTGAGTGGGGTCCTGCATGATGCATGTACATGAACATGTGTGCCAGTGGCACATGTGTACCATGTGCCAGAGATGACGCTGGGGAGAAAACTCCACACAGGAAGGCACCAGGTTGGACGGTGATCCAGGGACTTTCTTGCTGGGAGGCAACAGCTCCAACCACTAATTCACCATGCTAAACAAAAATAAAACAAAAATCGCCCTTTGTCTCTTTCTTTTTAATATGTTTAACAAAGTAAGACAAAGTAAGCATTTCAAATTACTTTATTTATAATTGGCTTTTAACTCCTTATAATCAAACAGCTGTTCACCAGCTGGAAGAATAGAACGGATATTGTAAATGGTAAATTATTACTTTCATTCTGATTAACTGGAAAAAAAAAAAACATGAAATATGCCTCATTGATCTTATTTAAGTTTGGTTCAGTGGATAAAAAAAAAATAATAATAATAATTCAACCAGATGACCGATAGGACTCACCTTTTCTTAATTTTCTAAATCTGATTAGATATTTCTCAGGACACCAATCTTTATTTCAACTAAAATCTGGTGATGCAAAATGGGAATAATTTAATTCTATATATTTTTATTTTTGTCCTTAAATTTCCCCCCACATTTCATTTTCAGTAAACATCTCGGCAAAAAAAGAAACCGTCCAGATGATCTGTTGGATTTTATACATGAATAATTGAGCATGAACTTTGGTGTTTTGAACCACTTAGGCATGACTGTTTCAGAGGAGTTGATAAGGAAGAGGGCGGTCCCTGGACGAGAGGGTGGGCAGGCCCCAGAGGAGAGAGTGGACCCTGGAGGAGAAGGCAGGCCCCAGAGAAGAGGGCGGGCCCCAGAGGAGAGGGCGGACCCCAGAGGAGAGGGCGGGCCCCAGAGGAGAGAGTGGACCCTGGAGGAGAAGGCAGGCCCCAGAGAAGAGGGCGGACCCCAGAGGAGAGGGCGGGCCCCAGAGAAGAGGGTGGGCCCTGGTGGAGAAGGCAGGCCCCAGATGCCATCTTGGCACAAGCAAACAGTTTTTCCCTCCCTATTATGGAGTATGCTCTTTGTTAGCCCGGCCCTTGCCTTCCTACACAGCTCCGCTCAATTCTATTTTCCCTTCACTGCTCCGCCTGGGACTTCTCCCATAGAGAAGGATTTCTCCGGTAGATTTTTGACCAGACCAATCAGAGAACAGAAGGCGGAGTTTTTGGCCCCTAACCCACGCCCCCACCTGTTCCAGCGTGTAGCCAGCAAGCATCCGCATGTTCTCATTCAAAGCGATGCAAAGCGATGCAAAGCGATGCAGGACTGTTTTATATGTGACACAAATGTATTAAATTCCCCTTCTTAATCCTTTATCTGGAGTTTTCTTTTGGTTTTTTTTGCCAAAAGTCAAGTGATCGCTCCCTCCTCTCTCCTCTCCCTCCGCTGAGTTGAATGAGGAAATACCTCAGGTTGTCACTCACGAGAGAATTAAACTCGGGTTTTACGTTGCTGCCCGAGTCCCTGCAGATTTTCTGGTCTTCTGGTGTGCTGGACCAGAGCTCTATGGTTTTATTTTATTTTATTTTTTAGAACGTTTTATTAACATATATGGGCAGCACGGTGGCACAACTGGTAGAGCTGTTGCCTCTCAGCGAGAAGGTTGCCGGTTCAAATCCCGGTCCGAGGGCTTTTCTGGGTGGAGTTTGCATGTTCTCCCCGTGCATGCGTGGGTTTCCTCCGGGTACTCCGGTTTCCTCCCACAGACCAAAAAACATGCATGTTAGGCTGATTGGTGACTCTAAATTGACCTTAGGTGTGAGTGAGAGAGTGGATGGTTGTTTGGTGTGAGTGAGACAGGTCCCTCTTGTAAATGAGTCCCCGTGACTCAACGAGGCTAGCCTGTATAAATAAAGGTTGAATGAATGAATATAAACACAGAATATGCAGCGGCAGCGAGAGAAAATGCTGCAGGAGGCGGAGCAGATGTCAAGTTCACAGAGCACGGGAAGCAGACCCTATATGGCTCTGAGGGGGAGGGAGCAGAATGCTTTTCCCTGTTCAAAATTTTTCTAAGATCCAATGGTTTTGTTCCTCAGCAGAGGCCACGCCTCCAGCAAGAATCGGTTCTCTATAACAGAAAGTCCAGACCCTAGTACGAAGTGAAGTGAAGGACAAGGGTCTGGTTTTAACCAGGCTAGCTCTTTGTGGGAATCAGTTTTGTTTGGTGGCTTCTAAGATTGAGGAAGTCCTTTGGAGGAAGGACGAAATGTCTCAGCAAAAACAGTAAACGGTCCAGATGACCTGACTGAACATTGTTGGAATACTGACAGAAGTTTCAATGGTTAAATGTTTAAATCTTCTTATCTTCTTTTTGAGTTTAATTCTTCCTTAAAGTGTCTGTGACATCATCTTTTATCTTTGCATATAGTGACACAACATAAATATCTTGTCTCATTCAACTGTTTGTTTTAGCAAACAAAATGATATATTAATGAAAATTCCTTTCAAAGTGAGTTTAAAATTAAAAACCTTGTTTCTTCACGGGACATCCGACTACACGCAAATGCAACATCTGTGACGTAGGAGGGAGAACGTCTTTAGAACGCCCCTTTTACTGTACATATTCATGGCGGACCATAAATAAAACCACAAATTTAGAAATCTAAGTTAAGATTTGAGCTATTTGTCTTCAGTTTGGGAAGCAGAAAGTTAGATGAACAAGAAACAGCAGGTTCTAATTTAGGTCTGCACCCGTATTTATTTGAGTCTTACCTTTTCAGGAAGCGAGGGAGCTCCGAGGGGGGGCAGCTTTATTTATTCCATTCTTGACAAAGTATTTCATCTTTTGGGAAAGTGAAAAGGCTCACTTGTTCACTGATGATATTAGAACACCCAAATGCGACACAACGTAACGGCATTTTTCAAGTTATACAAAAAAAAGGCGATCTGGCAGAGAATGAATATGCGTTATCATTGCAGCCGCGAACTGGCTTCTCCTTTCTACGTCACAGATGTTGCATTCGCGTGTAATCGGATTTCCCGTGAATAAACACGGCGCAAAGTTTAAAATCACTTTAAAATCAAAATTAAATTGATTTATCATTTTGCTTGTGCAAACGAACATAGTTGAATGATACAACATATATATATATATATATATATATGTTGAGCAATTTTATGCATAGTTCAAACATCATGTCAGTGGACCTTTAACTATATATTTTTTCTGTTCTCAACTTTGCTGTCTGCTGTGGTTCTGGTCTGAGGTAACTTTGGGACTGCTTCCCAGTACTTCTTACTCTACATCAGAGGCCTAAAAGGAATTTTTTTGGCCACTTAAATGGTGAATTAAAAAAATAAAAAATAAAAAATAATAAATAAATAAATAAATAAATAAATAAATAATAAAATAAAATAAATCAGTTGTTGCATCTGTACTTTTTCTCTTTTCAAGTGAAGTTCAAGTCAGGGCTTCTGAGAAATAAAGTACAAGAGAAAAAAAAACACCACTCATATTATTTTCATTCTGTAGTAGCTGTTGCATGTTTGACTGTGCAATCTGACATAATCTCAATTCATTCTGTCCACATCAACTTTTTTTCTTTTCTTTTTTTGCCACCGCAGAAGTCACATTTCTTAACAGGGATCATTAAACTTTCATTTGCTTTAATCTTAAAACCATGTTAAGTAGAATCAGACATTTTCCAAGCAAACCACTTATCTTTAAAGAGGTGGATTCTCTTTAGATGTTAGAGTTAGTCATTGGAGTATTGTGTCTTTCTACATTTTGATTAGGTGCACACATTTCTGCTGCTATTTGTAGCCTTCAGAGCATGTGAGGGTGGATCATGTCTAGGACATGTTTCAGAGATGAATTTGAGCCTCTCTTGAAGACAAATTAGACCACTGTAATGCTTTAAATTCAATAATTCAGGTTGACGTTAGATGCAGGCTCTCAAAATAGAGCTTAAATTGTGAATTCAATCAAAGTCTAGCATCCTTTTTATAAACTGTTCTAGATTAGATTTGTCAGCAAAAATGCATCACGTAACTGCTTTGATTATGACAATATATATCAACTCAGGTCTTGCTAAATGCTAAAGCATAGCTCCCAAATAGAAATTTAAATTTAATGAGCTGCAGTCAGGCTTGCAATTGAACTTTTATGGGTCTGGTCTTTGTGTGGAAAATTTAAAGCTGAGTTTTAATCAATCTAAACTCTATACTGTAACACCAAAGTGTTCATGCAGTATTAAGGCAAGCACTCTCCAATGCCATTCCCCATTCAGTCTTACAGCGTGGACCCACACATGTCAATGAAATCCATCTTCCAAAGCTTTTCCATGTTTTTCAGCAAAGAGTGCAGAATCCAGTTGTTTTCTTCTCCCTTTAGGTTATGGAAATGTTGCTGTTGTGGTTGTTATGGCAACAAGAGACTCTCTTAACAGCTTATTGGAATGAATGTTGAAAGCATTTTGGATTATTTTATTTCTTGCCAGTATAGTTGTTATTCTTAAACAAAAGAAATTGTGTGTGAACACATGCATAGGCATATACAGTATTAGGATAGCAAATATGTTTTACAAAGAAGAGACAAAAGTTATATTTCTGTGTAGGGTGTTGTGCTAATATGCATCCTTGGTGATGGGTGTGTGCACTGTTCACTTGTAACCACATCTCAGTTACTCACTTTGTATGCAAAATAAACACATCACAGCTGTCAGCAAACTGGACATCAGCACACCTACTACACTTTCTGTAAAATCACAGTTGCATTTAGCAATGCACATCATATCAATTCCAACATTACCATGTTTACACGAAGGAGTTTTTTTTAATTCAAAGTTATAAGCAAACATTTTAACAATTTAACATCATAAGAAAAAAAAACTTAAAAGAAAAATTTCAGGCACAAAAGCAGAATATTCTTTATGCTTTATTACTTTCATTTAATTTGAAGCCCTCTTTTAAAACAAATAACATACAGTATGTTCTGTACAAGTAGTAAATTCTGCCTGGTTCTGTACTTTTACCATAGCACAAAAAAAAAAAGGATTTGTTCACCAATAGGCTCCACATTCAACTGACTTATATTAGAACATACCGTTTTAAAAATGGACATACGTACAGCCTTAAAATATCAGGACAAAGTTTGTTAAAAGACCATCCAAACATTTGAGGCACTTTGTTCACTGTATCTGCACATATGTACGTAAAGCTCTGTAAAAGAAACATTCTGCAAGTTGGGACAGTAATTTTCACAGAATGTATTTATATGTATCCATCCATCCATCCATCCATCCATCCATCCATCCATCCATCCATCCATCCATCCATCCATCCATCCATCTATCTATCTATCTATCTATCTATCTATCTATCTATCTATCTATCTATCTATCTATCTATCTATCTATCTATCTATCTATCTATCTATCTATCTATCTATCTATCTATCTATCTATCTATCTATCTATCTATCTATCTATCTATCTATCTATCTATCTATCTATCTATCTATCTATCTATCTATCTATCTATCTATCTAGCCATCCATCCATCCATCCATCCATCCATCCATCCATCCATCCATCCATCCATCCATAATCTTTGGATTTTCCCAGAGTCGGGTCACAGTGGCAGCAGCTTGAACAGGGAGGCCCAGACATCTCTTTCCACAGCCACCTCTTCCAGCTATTCTGGGAGGATTCCAAGGCATTCCCAGGCCAACCGAGAACCATAGCCTCTACAATTTGTCCTGGATATTCCCTGAGGTCTCCTCCCAGTCAGACATGCCCAAAGCACCCCCATAAGGAGGCACCCAGGGAGCATCCTTACCAGATGCCTGAACCACCACAACTGACTCCTTTCAAGGTAGAGGAGCAGTGGTTCTACTGAGTCTCGCATGGATAACTGGACTCCTCACCCTCTCTAATGGAGAATCCAGCTAACCTGCAGAGGAAACTCATTTCAACCGCTTATATCTGCAACCCTGTTCTTTTGGTAACTACCCAGAGATCGTGGCCATAGGTGATGGTAGGAACATAGACAGACCGGTAAGCATATAGCTTTGCCTTACAGCTCAACTCCTTCTTTACCACAACGGACCAACACAGAGTCCACAATATTGCAGATGCCACACCAATCCATCTGTCAATCTCACACTCCATTCCTCCTTCACTCCTGAACAAAATTCCACAATAGTTGAACTCCTCCACTTGAGGCAGAACCTCACACAAAAAGAGCAATCCACCCTTTTTCGATTGAGGACCATGGTCTCAGATTTGGAGGTGCTGATTCTCATTGCAGCTGCTTCACACTCAGCTGCAAACTTCTCCACTGAAAGCTGAAGATCACAGCACCATGGTGCCAAAAGGCGTACATCATCTGCAAATAGCAGAGATAGAATCTTGAGGCCACCAAACCGGACTCCCTCCACCACCGGGCTGCACCAATAAGTTCTGTCCATAAAAGTTAAGAACAGAATCTCTGACAAAGGGCAGCCCTGGCGGAGTCGATCTCCCACACTGAAGGGGGCCAACACTGCTGGCAATGTGAACAAAACTCTCACACCGCTTATGTAGGGATCGAACAGCCCGTAGCAATGGGGACCAGGGAGGCTAAGGAGAGTGATGTCCCTATAAGTGAAGCACACTCTCCAGTCCCCCTTTATGAATAGGGGAACCACTATGCCACTGTGCCAATCCAGTGGCACTGTCCTCAATGTCCATACAATGTTGCAAAAGCCAAGATTATGGATAGACCAACTATGAAGTCCCCTGACTTAGCTTCCTCCATGAAAGACATACCATTTGGATTGAGAAGGTCCTTCCGCCTCCTGACAACATAACTGGCTGAGGTCAACAGTACCACACCTTCACTGAACACAGTATTAGAAATGTACTGTTTTTCCTCCTCAGCCATTTGATAGTTTGCCAGAATTCTATCCAAGGCCTCACCAAACTCCTCCCACATCCAAGCTTTTGTCTCAGCAACAGCCAAGGCTGCAGACCGCTTAATCCTCCGGTATTCTTAGGCTGCCTCCAGAGTCCCACCAGCCAACAAGGCCCTATAGGACTCCTTCAGCTTGGCAGCCTGCCTAACCTGGGGTGTCTACCACAGAGTTTGAGGATGGCCATTGCGAGAAGCACCGACAAGCTGTCTTCCCACCCCATCTGATGCAACTTACTACCAGGTGGTGATCAGTTGACAGCTCAGCTCCCCTCCTCACCCGAGTGTCCAAAACAAATGGATGCAAATCTGATGCCATGACTACAAAGTCCATCATCAATCTACAACTTAGGGCATCCTGGTGCCAAGTACACTTATGGACACCCTTATGTTCAAACATGGCATTTAGGATGGACAAACCATGACTAGCACAGAAGTCCAACAACAGAACAGAACACAGCTCAGGTTCAAATCAGAGAGATTGTTCCTCCCAGTCACGCCCCTCTTGGTCACAATGTCATTACACATGTGGGCATTGAAGTCCCCCAGCAGAATAAAGGAGTTCCCAGCTGGATAACCTTCCAGCACTTCTGCTAAGGACTCCAAGAAGGCCAGATTTTCTGAACTGCACATCTTTTAATAAAAAAAGAAGAAGTTTATTTTTTTTGGAGTAATTATTCACAGAAACTCCACTTGCATGAAGCCAGGTCAGTAGATGGTCTATAATGCTCAGGGTAAATTTGCATTCAAAAATTTATATCGAAGTAACAACAAATATCCCAGATTATCACCAAATAGGTCCTGCTAAAATCTGATAACAACATGCATTCTTGTTGAGGTGGAAAGTGCATGACAGTTGCAAAAACGCTCACACACAATATACAATAAACAAGTCTCATTCAGATATCTTTAAGACATCCACACTGTGGTAGAAATCTGAAGAAAAAAAATGTGTTCAAAAAATATGTTAAAGAACCACCTCGTAACTTTCTGCAAAACATCAAGTCACTATCAGGATGTTTTCTCCCGTGTTTGGTTTCTATAAAAATAAAATATATCTTTACCAAATTCTGCCAGATAGTATGAAAGTATGCAGTGCTAATTTGGAGATTAGACTTTTCAAAACAAAATCTTTCTTTGAAACAGAATTTGTCAGTGACCCAAACAAACAAACAAACAAACAAACAAACAAACAAACAAACAAACAAACAAACAAACAAACAAACAAACAAACAAACAAACAAACAAACAAACACAAACAAACAAACAAACAAACAAACACAAACAAACAAACAAACAAAACAACAACAAACAAACAAAAAACTAAAGGCCTGACATCCTTTCAAGGAGTGATATCACCTTTTGCCTTTCATACAAATGTTTTAACTGAGATCATCTTATGATCAGGAAAATAGAGTTATAGCTGTTTTGGTCAAGCCTTGTAATATAAAATATGCTCCTTAGGAGAAGTGTTAGCTCTTAGAGTAATTGTTGAGGATGACTCTCAGCTGCTGCCAAACCATATTCTAGCTCAGTATTTGTCAAACTGACTGAGCCGTTTGTGTTTTGCCACTGTTAACTAGGGGAAATCTTGAATTGGGGTATCTCCAAACAATAATCAAATCGAGAGGCACAGCCAGTGATTATTTTCAGAGTCTTGGATACAATCCAGTGATCCATGGGGGGATTTTAATCCCTACAGTAGATCATTAAAATCCATCCAGTGGACCACTGGATATTTAGCTAAAAACCAGACAGAGTGGACGCCAATATGTAATGCCAATATTTTGAGCAAAAATATTGCACAATGTGTAGCACTCAGAGTGTGTACTTAGTCCCTCGTTTATCACGGGGGATCCGTACCTTGAAGCCCCGTGATAAGTGAAAATCCACAGAGTAGGAATAGAAGTACAAGTACCATAGTAAGTTGTAGTTTATATATATATATATA
>JBBPBX010010775.1:0-11046 GCA_038048925.1 Garcialebias charrua | reverse complement strand
AACCTAAACATATACTGTATATATAAAAAAAAAAGATTACCAATGAATTTGCAGAAAGTCTGACTCAACCTCTTAAGCCTGCTGGCTAAAGGGATACCATTCTTAAACTGCAGTTGTGGGCCGCACAAAATCACTCAAAAGGCTGCAAATGGCCCTTGGGACACCTGTGACTTAGATTAAAAAATAATAATAAAGAAACAGTGTAAAACATTGTCATTTTCAGCACAGCTACTCAACATTCATTTTGCCCATTAAACTTTGTCGGAAATGATTCAGTACTGAATCTGCCGTCACCTCCAAAAATACCAAACCTGTAAGTTTGCAGTGAATTAATAAACTCTTCAACTGACAACTGATTAAATCTTTTATTGGTTGTGCTTTCGCACCACAGTTGGCTCAGAATTTGTTTGCTCTCTGTTTGAAGCTGGTGTGAATTTGAGAGAATTTTTGTGATTGCATAAAAACAGTATGCATATAATATTTGGGATGTTCAAACTTTGCTTTAATTTTTACATTTAGGCTTTCAGAACCAGTAAATACATTTGCTTATACCACCGGTGTGAGACATCCCCTCGAGAAAACTTCATTTTATAGTTCTATAACTCATGTGAAAATGGTTTAGTGGTATCTAGCTAAAGGTTTTTTCAGGCTTGGTCGAACTCTGACAGAAAACCATCACTGGGTGTTTACTGCTCAGGTCGCCTTCACAGCATGGGGGGGATGTGGAAGTGGCTGATTGCAGCATCAATGTTCCTCCTGCAGTTAAGAGCAATCAATTTACATGAAGCTCGTACAAAATGCAACGAGCAGTCTGCAGAGTTTGTGCCAAGATAAGTTCAGAGAGAACAAAACCAGTTAAACAATAAACTGTTGAACCAGCATCAGCCAATTCATAGTTTGACTCAGCACTTGTCTTTGCTGGCGTAGATTTTTAGTCATCCAGGCCAATCCCCAAAAAATGACAAATAAAATTACATTTAAAATAATAAATAAAATAAACAAAGTCAAAAAAAAATTACATTTTTTTTTTATCTGTTTGTTTTTGGAAGCACCCGTCTTTGTCACAAACTGGAACTCATGTGATTCAAGCAAATAACAAGGGCATGGATTAAACTCTGAGCAAAGAGACTGAAAGTCAAACTGAAGAAGAAAGTATGATTTGGGTAAAGCTGAGAATAAAATAAGGATAAGAAGAATTTAGTACAAGCAGCTCTGATGCTGAGTGGTTAACATAAGATAAGATAAGATGAATGTTTTGATGAGTAGAGAAAAAAAAAACACATGCTATGAAAAATTAAAACCGGGGGGAAGTTCAACTACACTGCAAGCTTAAGTGTTCAGTGTTAGCGGTAACTATCTTCCATAAAGAGATCATTCAGATCTTTTGAAATTTTGTTATGAACAATTAATATCTTACCAGTTGCAGATTGAACATTGAATTGATTGAAGATTTTTGAACAGCCTCAATTTGGAGACATACATTTTGGGAATTGACGAGTGATTTATAAAAGAGCCTGAGGTTGTTTTTAGAAGGTCACCATATTTTCCGCCGTACATGTTGCTCCGCCCTATAAGTCGCATCAGTCCAAATATGTCTAATAAAGTGGAAAAATCCTTAAATCTATTGCTTCGCCGTATAAGTCACATCTATTATGCATGATTGCTGATGTGTCGTGTTTTTTACGTGTCACCGCTGACAACCTGAAAATGTGGGCCGGTGTTGTGCCAAAAATCGATTAGCTGTCAAATGGCGGCAGTGGGGGTGTGCACGGGAGGACTTTAAGAAGAAGTTAACAAGATTAAGACTTAAAAACAAGTATTTGTTTGTTCGAAATTATAGCAACGGTGTGTCTCAGTCGAACTTTTACTTAAGAAATGCACTTTGACAGTCAAATCAGCTGCCAATTGCGGAAGCGGGCATGCGCACAAGTCACTGTGCATTTCTTTGATATTTAACAGATAACCACCTAAAAACATTTACAGGTAACCCCCGACCTACGAACGAGTTCGGGACCTAAGAACCGTTCGCAGCTCGATCCTGTCGTAGGTAGGGGGTGAAAATTGCGTCCCGTTCGTAGGTCGTTATTCCGTTCGTAGGTCGCGGAAATACCGCTAACGGTGCGCCGCGCACACATTTAACAGCATGAGACTGACATACTGGGCCATAAACATGCACAGAACTTTATTTACAAACACTTATCTAAACCATTACACCACACATGCATCCATAAACACACACAGTAACTGTACATCAGTAACTTCACATCAGAACTGCAGGAAATCAGCTGGAAATCACATCAGCAAAATGATGTCAACAATCACACATGAACACTTCTCAAAGTGCAGCTTTTAACATCAGAACAGCAGCAAATCAGGGACTCCCATCAGCAAAATGATGTCAACAATCACACATGAATCCATAAATCCATCAGCAGCATCACATCTATCAGAAACATGTTGCAACCATCATGTTTTTGAAACCAGTGCGTTGATGAGTGTCCATGTGCATGAGAAAGAAGTCCATGAACTCAGAAAAAGCTAGAAGCAGCAGAAAAATGAAACAAAATTGCCTTACTTTGACTGAAGTGTAGGTAGACAGATGTTTTTCTCATGATCAAACCTGCATCTGATGGAACTGCTTAGCCATTGCTCAACAATGAATGTGTCACGCCCATGCCCAACTAACAACAGCCAAGGGGCAATCCCCTCCCCCACCTCGCCGATTGCCGTGTGTGACGCAGTTACGCCGTAGCTCGATTATATACTTGTAATGGGGCTCGTTCGTAGGTCACGTATTTTCTGCCGTACGTCGATGGCATTCTTCTACTTTGGCTCGTTCATAGGTCCCGTGGTTCGCAGGTCGGTGGAGTCGTAGGTCGGGGGTTCCCTGTATTTGTTTGCTCGAAATTATAGTAAAGGTGTGTCTCAGTCTAACATTTGCTTAGTAAATGCACTTTGACAGTCAAATCAGCTGCATTTTCAAAAGCCGATACATAGAAGTAGGAACACACAGAGGGTGAGTCGCTGCGCATCTCTTCGGAATTTAACAAGATAAACACCTAAAAACATGTATTTGTTTGCTCTACATTATAGTAAAGGTGTGTCTCAGTTGAACTTTTACTTAATAAATCCACTTCAATGGTCAAATAAGCTGCATTTTGCTAGGGTGGCACAACAAAATTAAGTTGATTTGATGGTTGCTCCAAGCAGCAATCAGATCAAAGGTGGCAGGCTATGACGAGCTGATTGTGTCAGTAATAGCCACTTTTACCTATTATATAATACAACGGCATACTATTTTTATTGTGTGCCATCTAGCTGCTGAAAATGGTAGTGTTCGACATTTTCAATCAACATGAATGAAAACAGTCATATCTCAGCCAAAAATTGGTTTATACATTTAGGAAAAAATCCATAATTATGTCCCTTTGGCTAGTCACAGGTCATGCAACCTATGCAAAAAATGTGACTTATAGGGCAAAAAATACGTACAAGAAATAATTTTGTCTGTCTGTCTGTCTGTCTATCTTTTTTTTTTGAGGAGGGAGGATTCTTCAATATTTTTGTTGTCTCTAATTCTCTGACCGACTTGGTTCGTCCACGAATTGAATTTTGAGTCAAAGTCTTGTATTACGAGGACATGAGTGTACGACAGTGTGTTTGTGCATCTGTAGTTGACATCCCCTGAGAGGAGGCAGCTGAAGGCTCAGTGGAGGCGTTAGGAAGACAGATGCCAATTAGGGTTATTGACTGCATGTTTGTGTCAGTTTGTCTTTCAAGCCATGACAGCCTGCTGAAAAGAATGTAGCTTGACCATAGAATCTGTGGATGTGTGTGTGCTATTTCACTGCAGTATGAATATGGATATGTGTGTGAGGTTGTGAAAAAGTGTATAAATGTACGTAATTATTTTATTATGATTATAATAGCAATTGTTATCAACTTAAGGCAAAATGGCAATAATGTTTCTGCCTGTGTGCATGTTTGTGTGTTTGTAATGTTAGCATAATATCTCATAAACACCTGAACAGATTCTAGGTAAATTCTCAGAATGTAATCACAGTCTCATTTATCCTTGCCAGCACAAAGCAACTATTAGGGGGAGAAAAAAAAGGTTGTCAGGTAATTTTACAATTATTGAGCTAAAAATTGGTGTGTTAGTAGCAAAGAGGCATCCCTAATTCACAGTACAAGCTAAAGAACTGATAACAAAAAGTCAGTTTTGAACATTGTGCCGACTGGAGTCAACTCTTGTCAGTTTGTTAGCATTATTTCTTATGAACCGGTTGATTGTACTGGCTCTTCATGAATCTTTTAAGCACACTTACTGGATGTAAAACTGATTACCATTTAAGGTAAACTCATTTCAGAATGTACTATGGGAGCTAGAGAGGGAGATCTTGCATAACGTTATTTCCAAAGTTTGACAAAAGCGTCTTTTTCAACATAAAATGATTTGGCCTAATAGGCAGTGAGTGATATGCATTTCTTATAAATGTTGTTTTTAATGTTATTATAAGTTTATTTGAAGGACAACTTCTGAGTTTTTAATTTCTGCACGTTTGTCTCAGCCTGCCCCAAAGAGGGGCGGTGTGCTGGGAGACATTAGCGCTTAGGCTTAGCTCTGTCAAAGGAAATGCTAGTCAGTGGCAGGAAGTTACCGAGAGATGGCAGGAAGTATTTCAAAATAAAATAGAAAGATATAACTTTTGAAAAATTAGGAAAAAAATAACCACTCCCAAGGGCATCAGAAATCTGTAATGTGGACACACACACACTAATGTGTGTGTGCACACAAGCGCATATGTGCGTGCAGTACACTAGTGTACAAAAAAAACAAAATTTCATCTAGATTTCCTTACTTTAAAGGAGACCAAATACTGGTTTCATGAATTTTTATGGTATGTCTGTGGGCTATCCAGACCATGTTCATTCAATTTAATACACAAAATAATTCTTAGATAATAAAATATCCCCTTTTTAGTTCTGCCTTTTCTCATTTCCGTTCTGAACAGGCTGTTTATGATAATGAGCTCTGAAGGCCACGCCCTTCAAAAATCTGTTTACATTAACTCCGCCCTCCAAAGGGTTTACGTTAGCATTTCTTGCACTTTAGAAATGGCTAGTGCTAGCTTAAGATAACTTACCGAAAGCCGTATGCGCGCGCCGCCATTTGCTGCACCTGTTAGCATTAGCCCACCCGAATCCGAGGCTAATGTTAGCTCATTCCTCCTCCGCCCGCTTAGCTCCGCTCGTTGCATGCGGCGCTTTGGGAGCGATCGCAGACACATACACAAAGTTCACCGAGTGTTTCCAGACAATTTATCCGTATGAGGCAACCTCTGATCGGAGCACGGTCCTCAAAAGCCAGCAGCTCCCGGCGGCAGATGGTCCCTTCGCCGGCATGTCCAATCCCCGCTCGCTTTGCTCCGCTCGTTGCATGGTCAGGCAGCGGTGATCTGCTCGTTTTACGTCTGCCGGCTGCTCGTTAGGAGCGATCGCTAATACGTCAAAAATAGCGTTCAATACAAAAACAACTGGACTTTATTTGTAACAGAAGACGTTTCGCTCATCATCCGATGAGCTTTCTCAATTCAAATTCAAATTCTCAATTCAAATCAATTGAATTGAGAAAGCTCATCGGATGATGAGCGAAACGTCTTCTGTTACAAATAAAGTCCAGTTGTTTCGGTATTGAACACCTTTTTTGATTTATCATGTCCTGGACGACTGAGAATCTTCACCAGCAGATCGCTAATACGCTAAAAATTGAACTAAAACGTAAAAATAACAATTATACTTTATTTATAAAGCCATTTAAAACAACCAGAGCTGCAACAAAGTGCTGTACACATGAAATTAAGAACATTTAAACAAAAGATAGATGAAATCAGGAAAAACAACCGTCACGTCTTTTATACTGAAGTGGGTTGAGCCCAGAGCCATATAAAGTGAGAGTTGCGACACTTCCATAGAGTGCCGTTGTAAGAATGGAATGCGGAAGTCACGTGGGTCATGGAGGGGGCGATTTGTTCCATGGCTCTGTTTAACAGTCTGACTCTGCCTGCAGTAGCGCTCCGTCGCCGCCAGAGGGCGCAGCTCCACAAGGTTTCCATAGCCGTTGTTTGGAACGATTGACCGCCTATCGGCGACATCAAAGAGTGTCGGAACTCTCTATATATATGGCTCTGGTTGAGCCTAACCAGGGGTTGCTAGGTGAGGGGCTGGACTCAGGTTTGGGGGGGATTGTCCTGCAGCTTGTGACGTCACAAACCGCAGGATTTGAAAATGAGACAGTTATATACCTGAAAAACAAATCTACTTAGAGTAAATATACCACTGGGTGCATTTCTTTGGCCCTAGGACTGTTTTTTTAAGAAGTAAATACCCAAAGTAGAGTAAAAAAAACATTAAAAAGTGAATTTTGCATCTGTGGTCCCCTTTAAGTTCACACATTGAAAGCATGTTTCTCACCAAGTTTATTCAGCTGTGTGTTTTCAAGACATTTCAACTTTAATGCACGTTAACACACAGTCTCAGATTGGCACTATTTGTGTTTATAGAGAAATAAAAAACATCAACACTAGACTTTTTTTTTTTTTTTAAACTCGTGTTCAACACTACTCACCAAAAGGATGTTTCTCATGAAGCTTGAGGACAATAAGGTGTGGGGTTTTAAAGACATTTCAACTTTAATGCACCTTAACACATAGCGTCTCTTACACCTGCAGCGTCTTACAGTTTCATAGTTACTGCTAAGCTAAGATGCTACAGACGTAGTGATCCACTTCTCTTAAACATACTTCTAACATGAATATATGTTTATGATCATCCCGGTCAACAACTGCCCACACAGCTCGCTAAACTGTCGAGTGCGCAACACAGACATGTCTCCACCTCCTGCACTTGTGAGCGTTCTCTGTCGAGGCAGGAGACGCTGCAGGCTGTTGGGAAGTTGTAAGTAACCAGGAAAACCTGGAGTGGACTTTTAGTGGTTTGAGTACATGTACTGTATTCTCCTATTAATCAAGTGGAATGGAATTGTTAACGAAGGAAACAGCACAGACTGAACTCATGGCGACAGTGTGTGTGTGTGTGTGTGTGTGTGTGTGTGTAGGGGGTCCAAATGAATGTCTTTTTAAATGTGGGGGGGACACGCCACCTTCACATATAATGATTGTGATCCTATGGGCACTCCTGGGGGGGGGCTCTGTGAGTGAGTGGTTAGAGCAGTCATCCACTGCAAGAGTTGGGGGTTCAATTTCACCAGCAGTCTATCTATCTATCTTCGTTTAACGTCCGTTTTCCCGATTCCGGTGTGGGACGTTACTTCTTTGTCACCAAGTTTTTGACGCCAGATTAGGCGGTCAGTTGCGTCCAGTTCATTGAGGTTCAGCGCTTTCAGATCTTGTTGAATCGTTTGCGCCCAGGTCTTTTTCGGACGGCCTTTGGGAGCCAGGTACTTCAAGGTTTGCAATAGCAAGTACTGTATAGCACTGTTTTCAATTCGTTTAACATGACAGAACCACCGCAAATGGTGTCGCCGGCATGCGTCCTTAATTTCACATTAGCCAGCTCGACGCAGAATTTCGGTCGATTGGATGTGATCTTTAAGACTAATGCATATTGTTCCACCAGCAGTCCACCAGCAGTCACATGCCAAATTGTCCCTTGGCAAGACATTGAACCCCTCATTGCCTCCGATGTGTGTCCCATCTTATATGGTAAATGGAGCTTATTTATAGCGCTTTCCAGCCCCCTATGAGGGGCCCCAAAGCGCTTTACAATAGCGCCATGCAAGGCGCTTTCCAGTCCTACCGGGAGCAACTCGGGGTTAAGTGTCTTGCCCAGGGACACAACAACACATGGTGTGGGGAACCGGGATTCGAACCTCCAACCTTCCGATCTGGGGACGACTGCCATTACCACTACGCCACAGCCGCCCCTATATATATGAATGTGATCTAAAGCACTGATTAATCTTTGTATAGATAGAGTGCTATATGAATGGGTAAATGAGGGCACAGATGGTAGTGTGAAACACTCTGAGTATCTTGATGAGATAGAAAGGAGCTACTGTATATAAGTAAAGTCCATTTACCATTTATGTTCAGAGTTTGCTTTGCAAAAATATATTGACGCATGATAAATAACTTCCCTTGAAAATATTCTATAGCTCAAATACTCTGATCATATTTTAAAAAGCCTCAGAGTTTTTCTATTTATTTCATTTCATTTATTTTACTGTAATGTCTTGATTTTCAAAGGTGCCTCAGTTTTATTCCAGCCACTTGTCAGACAAAAGTTCTGGCTGGTTATTAGACCAAAACAACCTCCTGTCATTTACTTAAAAGCTAAATCCATCATCCTAAAAACAAGCCTGGAACCTGTCATCGAGCAGAAACCGACACATGAGAACGGAAACTGCTTTTTGTTTTGAAATTATCCCACAGAGATGTCAATCAAAACGGGTGGAAGTGCGTGAGAGTTCCAAACAAGTGGAAACATTTCTCTAGCACGTAACTTGAATAAAGTGAGACTCAGTGACAGTACATTTCCAAAGTTCACTCAAACACAAAGTGTCATTTACCAACTCTGTTAGATCTCAGATCTGATCAGCTGTTAGGTTTGTAATGTTGAGTGTTTGCTTTTAGCTTTACTCACATAAAAGAAGATAGTCACATTTTGGGGGAGTGTTGCATGCGTTAGGAGCGGAAAAGCAAATTTATGAAGTCTATTACTTTGGATTAGTTTATGCATCTGACAGAAGAGAAAACTAGCCATTAATAAGCACAAATAACATTACTAAATTATTTAATATGCATCAATTATGCAGCTTAATTTTTACAAGAGCTTTCTAAAATCTTTGTGTGGGAAATAAAAGAGGCTTAACTGTACAATAAGTCTGCAGTCTGAGTTGGTGGATCAAAAATTCTATACCCCCTTCAGGTGACTAGGATAATGGAGTTAATATTGAACCTGCAACCCATGCAAGAATTATCGTGTTCCCACCACAAATAAACTGCCCGAGCATCCATTTGGGACAAACTCCTCTCAATGGATTTTTGTGGTTATTTCAGTTCACAGCTACGTGTGATTACAGAGACTAGACAAACAAATGTATGTGCTGTGATCAAACAGGTCCCAGCAGACTGAACACTTTTTACCATATGGAAAAAAAATAAAAATAAAATGCTACATGGACACATTGTCTAACTCTTCATTTTTCAACATGCTCTAATTGGATTTTTTTTCCCTTCCTGACTCAAGCACAGACCACCGAGCTAACACAACCCTCTGTGTGGAGCAGAGAGCTGCCATCTAGGGCACCCGTGGGAGCAGATGATGGGGGTTAAGGGCCTTGCTCAATGGCCCAAAGTGGGGCAAATGAGGGTGGAGGCAAGTGTAGGTGCTTCACCTTTTGATGTTGTCTGTACCAGGAGTTGAACCGGCAATCTTCTGATCACAGGCCCATCTTCTCTAACCTCTGCACCACCACTCCCCAATGCTTCCTTATTAGCTTCATAAACTGACTGCTGGATTCTTACACCTTACCAACAGGTGCCAACAAGCAGAACGTTTCATGTTTACTCCTGCTTGTCTTGTTATCTAATGCACGAACAAACACTTTAAAAAGTTTTAGACATTCAATGTCACGAACTGGGTTTTTGGATTCAAAGATAGCCAGAGACAGGAGTGCAAAAAACAAGAACAGTTTTTATTAATTTACGGCTGGTAGCTGGAGAGATGGGGTCAGGGTCCAGGTGGCCAGGAGTCCAATCGTGGTCAGAGAGGCAGACAATATCCAAAGAGGGGCAGGCAAGGCAAACAATCCGTAGTGCAGGCGTGAGGTCAAAACTAGGCAAGGTAATCAGTCTGTGGCATGAAACAGGAAACTATGATGGCTTCAAAATCAGGGACCATGAGAGGTGTAATAATTCAGCACTGGTGGAGAGTGAGAATGCAGCTTTTAAAGGGTGCAGAGCAGATGAACTAGATGGCTGAACAGGTGAGTGAAATCATTGCTGATTGCTGGGAGGCGTGGCATGGAGTGCAGGCTTGAGCTGGAGGATGGGTGATAGGCATTACAAAGCAGGGGAAGATAAACTATGACAAAAGGGGCTGAAAACAATAACAGGAGGGAGTGAGTATGAAGGCAGGGCCAATGGGAGGTGGGTCAGCGGGGCCGCTGATCATGACATAGCCCCCCCTTTAAGGTCCGGCATCCTGACGGACCACTAGAAAAAACAAAATAAATAAATACTAGCAAGAACAGGGTGGGTGGAGGGGGTCTTTGAGGAGGGCTTGAAACGGATTGACAACCAGAAGGGCTGTCCAGAGTCGTTCCAGTTCTCCGGTGGGCGACCATGAGGTCCTCCGGCAAGTAGTAATGCAAAGGACGAAAAGCCGGGTGACCCTCCAATACATAGCAATGGGGCCAGATCAGCAGCAGGTAATGCAGGTGTGGAGGTTTGTGGAGCCTCCTCTGCAGCAGCCGACGTGGAGAGCTGTGGGGCCTCTGCAGCAGCAGCCGACGTGGAGAGCTGTGGGGCCTCTGCAGCAGCAGCCGACGTGGAGAGCTGTGGGGCCTCTGCAGCAGCAGCCGACGTGGAGAGCTGTGGGGCCTCTGCAGCAGGCGATGGGGTCAAAGCTGCAGCAGGCATGGTGGTCAGAGCTGCAGCAGGCATGGTGGTCAGAGCTGCAGCAGGCATGGTGGTCAGAGCTGCAGCAGGCATGGTGGTCAGAGCTGCAGCAGGCATGGTGGTCAGAGCTGCAGCAGGCATGGTGGTCAGAGCTGCAGCAGGCATGGTGGTCAGAGCTGCAGCAGGCATGGTGGTCAGAGCTGCAGCAGGCATGGTGGTCAGAGCTGCAGCAGGCATGGTGGTCAGAGCTGCAGCAGGCTTGGTGGTCAGAGCTGCAGCAGGCTTGGTGGTCAGAGCTGCAGCAGGCTTGGTGGTCAGAGCTGCAGCAGGCTTGGTGGTCAGAGCTGCAGCAGGCTTGGTGGTCAGAGCTGCAGCAGGCTTGGTGGTCAGAGCTGCAGCAGGC
>JBBPBX010010774.1:35239-50845 GCA_038048925.1 Garcialebias charrua | reverse complement strand
TATATATATATTCTCAACTTTCATCATTTTGTAAACCGCCCCCTAGCTTGTAGATTGTAGTTATGATATCCTTCACGAGAGTTTGTATATATTTTTGTTTGTGTAGTGTTCTGTAGTTCTGTTTGTTTTAATAAAAAAAATAAAAAATTGTGTTTCAACACTGCTGCAATTGAATTTTTCCCCAAAACATTGCTCATTTAGTTTAACTATGCTTATTTATTTCCGCAAAAGGATTAATTAGTTTAGTTTAAAAAAAATTGTTTTGCAAATTAAGAAATGTTTTGCTCACACGCTTAAAAACACAACTACCCCATGCAATTTTCTTTGTCCAAAATATTGGTGCTTTAGCACTGCCTTTGAAAAATAATTCACACTATCATCATTAATTTACAATATAATTTAAGTGTAATAGGTTGAAGAACTACAGTACTGTATATGATTTCATAACATTAAAAAGGTTTAGAATAAATATTAATTCATATTCCATATAAGCCTCTAAGCAATTTAATGTTGTTAAAAATATATTTTCATGTTGCATTAATGTTTGTATTATTTTAATTGAAGAAAATGTTTGCAATCCATGCAGTAATCAGCTAAACTTTTTCTGGGATTGAGCTGTAGTGCCACATCCACCACTAGGGGTCAGGCTCCTCTCATTCCATTAAACTGCTGAGGATCTTTTTCCTTACAGGTAATGCTGATTGAAACATTATACGTTTGTATCCTGTATGTTGATATTTTATAGACTATGATTTATTATTTTTGTTAACTTTAGAAGCTTTTTTTGTTTTATGAGTAATTTGATATTTGCAGTTTAACGGCAGAAGCTAAAAAGCTGTGCGTTTTTGTGAGGAAACGTGCGGATATTAAGCTATATCTTCTTATTTTGCTTTATGTAATAGTTTGTTCTCCACTTTATGACATTGAGCGACATATATTATGTTTATATCTGATTTCATTAAACTGATGAGAGAGGAATCAACTTAAAATCACTCTCCTGATTCTCCCCTATTCACAGGGGTGTAATATTATCTTCTCAGAGCAAATACAATAAAATATCTAGGACCTTCTTTTGAACTAATAATAAATAATAAACGGAATTTAAAAAATGAATAAAATAGGATAGAAATGTGTTGTCCAATAAACAGCAGAAATAATCAACATAAAAAATAAAATGAAATAAATTCTTAGAAGTACCGGGTAGTTGTAAAAAATAAAAGGTGCCAAGTAGGTTGTAAGTGAAATAATTAAAACAAGGATACAAATAAAAAATATAGCAAATTAGAGTAATAAAAATTATATTAGTAAATACACGTGATACCTTGCACATAGGTGTGACCGTGATTTAAGAGGAATACAAATCAACTTTTTTTATTGTAAGTTTATATTCATTTTTATTGCAACAATCCTCCTTTATAGGTTTGCTTTATCATGAACTAATAAATTAAATCTATTCATTGTTTATTATATTGATCGTTATAGTGGCCTTGAATAAAAATTGTAAGCAAAATCTGTGAATGGATACCAACTACCAGTACCACGTGTTTTTTTTTTCATGAAATTAGCTAAAGTCGCTGGAAATAGATAAACATGACAACGTCTGTGGAAGAGACATTTGGGATAGAGAAATTAACTTTTTTTATGCACTGGTACATATTATAAACAGATTTATTGAGTAAAACATGGAGATGAAGGGGCTTTGTTTATATTGAGTGCATACCTGCATTTCAGGATTGTATATAAAACTGGTGGATTAAACACTTACAAACTGCACCATTTTATATAGTGCAAGATAACCTTTTTATGTTTGAGTTCACTGTTTGCAACATTACTCTTCCATTTCATTGTTTCACATCACGGTTTCCCTGGCAACAAAAAAACTTGTCAGCTGGTCAGCTGAAAGGCATGATGAGTAAGACGTTAATCCACTCAACATACCGGTAAACACCGGCCACAGAAACACCTGACGGAAACATGGTGAGCTATCACGATTATGAATTTAAGAGATGATCTTACCAGTACTTGTTTTTTATTGGGATACAGTACATTTGTTTTTGTTTTTTTAATTTAGCTAAAGCTAATTAGGCTGGATGACGGAACCGTTTAGCTCCTAGTGGCGCTGATGATCATCACAGTTTTTGCTGCTATTGCATTTACTTTTCCTGTCTGCTTCAGTTTAAATGTCTGCTTAGTTGATTAGTTTTTATTTATTTATCAGAATATACTTTTAATTAATGCGTTTCCACCTGCAGAGCGTCTTTGACCTAGATTCTGCTTACATGATTCTAGCTGTTGGCTGAGTGACTCAGGTTTCTCCATGACCGAGACATCATGACTCTGCGTGTTCCCCCCATTGAGGTTTAAGTCCCCTTAATGCAAACTGTGATCCTCCTGCAGGGCCTTTTGTCGATTCTTCTGAGAATGAAGCCGTCCCCAGAGCAGGAGGTGCGCTTACTGCTGTTGGGACTGGACAACGCTGGGAAGACCACTCTGCTAAAACAGCTATCAGCTGAAGACATCGCCATGTCACCCCCACACAAGTACACATCTCTATACACACATTACATATTAGGTTTGCCACGGACTCTGGGAAGTCTTTACACTTCATTTCTCATTTGCTAGTCGAACAGATTGTGCTTCAACTCACGTCATCAACGTATGTGAGAATTACCCACAAACTTCTGTTAACTTTTAACAGGGCTTTAATATAAAGAGTGTGCAGTCTTCAGGCTTCAGGTTAAATGTTTGGGACATTGGAGGGCAGCGGAAGATTCGTCCTTACTGGAGGAATTATTTTGAGAACACGGACGTTTTGGTAAGTTAATTTTGGTTTACTAAAACATGTCTTGGAAAAATGTATTGCAACCAGGGCCTTTTTTTTCCAGCGTGAGTGCTGGGTGCTGAATGACTGCTCCAATGTGTTGAAAAAGCTGTGTGCTTGGAATTAAAACAAGCAGAACAGAGGCTAAACTTAGAGAAAAGCACAGGCTTAAATGAGCAGAACACAAGCAAAACTCTAAACAGCAAGAACAAGAGCCAAGCAGTAGAGTAATAGCTAAAACTTCAGCAGCTAAAGGAAATAAAGCATGCTAAAATGAGCTAAAGCGTATCACAAATTAGATAGAAACATAGCAAAAGCTAAAATGAACAAATCTTTAGCAATAGTAACTAATCATGGTGTTAAAACTAAAATATGGTAAGCAAACTTCTGCTTGAATTAGCAAAACATAAAAGGCAAAACAGGAGCTAAAAACTACAATTAGCAGAACGTATACTGAAGTTAAAACTCACAAAATAGGAGCAAAAAAATTTAAATTAACAAACACTGTAGCTAAAAGCTAAAAGAAGTAGAATGGTAAAAATGGCCAATGGGTAAAAGCTAAACATAGCAAAATGTTAATTATAAAAGAGCTCAAATAGAAGAAAATAACAAAATAATAATAATAATAATAGACAATGGAACAGTCGTGCTGAAGCATATTTTAAAGAGAATTTTCTGAGGGGATAGAAATGATATCACTGTATTTCTAGAAGTAACTTTATTTGAAATGAATCTAAAAGGAAACTGAAAGGTATAAAAGCTGCAAAAGCCACTTTATTCCTGATCAATCTAAACATTTTGATGAATCAATGGTTAAAACGGTCAAAAGTCTGCAGAAGTAGTTTACAAATTAAAAAAAATGCATAAGTAGTTATAAACAGGAAACCAATCAATTTTGCTTGAACAGTCTAATAATTGTACAGTGCTTGCAGTCTTATACATTTTACTTCTGATGTGTTCTGTTTGTTCATCTTCATCACTGATTGTTTGCAGATCTATGTAATTGACAGTTCAGACAGGAAAAGATTTGAAGAAGCAAGCTTGGTGAGTTAACATTTCTATTTCTTAAATAAAGTGGCGGGAAAAAACCAATGTTGTAAAATCAGTTATCATGTGTAGTAATAAATACCAGTCTGGCAGTGGAAAAATAAAATAAATAAAACATTGGGAAAGAAATGCTGACAAAGAACAAACTGACTGCATCATAATCGTTACACAAGCAATAGTGACGAGTGTGTGTGTGTGTGTTGTGTCACTATTCATTATGTTTAATGTGTCTCTTCAGGAACTTGCTGAGCTCCTGGAGGAAGAAAAGCTTGCTGCCGTGCCGCTGCTTATCTTTGCCAACAAGCAGGACCTGATGACAGCCAGTCCGCCGTCAGAGCTGGCAGAGAGTTTCAACCTGCACACTGTCCGGGACGCGTGTGGCAGGTGCAGGCCTGCTCAGCCCTCACTGTCGAGGGCGTGCAGGTAAACACAGTGCACACGGTCTGCAAACACAGCAGGGCGGGTTAAGAGTGAGACGCTGAGTGGCAACTCTGTGGTCAGAGTTTTAACATTTACCACTATAATTTAGGTTGTAATCAAATCAGCCATCACAATTAAAGATAACCTACCGGTACTCAGAACAGACTGGAAATTAACTAATTTATCCTACTTGTTGTTAACTTGTAGAAAGTATCAGTAATGTCAATATGGTGGGAACTGTATTGGAACAGCAAGTACCCTATTTTCCGTTGTAAATGTCCCATCGTCCTATAAGTCACATTAGTCCAAATATGTCTAATAAAGTGGAAAAATCCATAACTATGTTGTTTCCCCATATAAGTTGCATTTGTTATGTGTCACCGCTGACAACCCGGAAATGTGGGCCGGTGTTGTACCAAAAATCGATTGTTTGCCAAATGGAGGCCATGAGAGCGTGCACAGGAGGACTTTAACAAAAATTTAACAAGATAAACACTTAAAACAATTATTTGTTTGCTTGAAATTATAGCAAAGGTGCATCTCAGTCTAACTTTTACTTAATAAGTGCTCTTTGATGGCCAAAGCAGCTGCATTTTCAAAAGCCAATACGTAGAAACATGAACGCGCAGAGGGCGACTTGTGCATTTCTTCGAAATTTACCAAGATAAGCACCTAAAACAATTATTTGTTAGCTTCACTTTATAGAAAGGTGTGGTTCAGTTGAACTTTTACTTAAGAAATGCACTTCATCTCTCTCATTAATGTTGATGTTAAAATAATTTGTAAAGTCTTATCTAAAAGACTAGAGAAGATAACTCCTGTTATTATACATCCAGACCAAACCGGATTCATAAAAGGAAGACACTCAGACACAAATACACGAAGATTATATAATGTAATAGAGTATTCGTATTTTAAAAATATTGAAACAGCTATTTTTTCTTTAGATGCTGAAAAAGCATTCGATAGAGTAAATTGGAATTTCTTATTTGCTACCTTAAATAAATTTGGATTTGGGGATTACTTCATTAACTGGTTAAAAATATTATATAGTTCACCAACAGCGTGTGTCAGGACAAATAATCAATTATCTTCAAGCTTCTGTTTACAGAGGGGCACCAGGCAAGGTTGTCCACTTTCACCAGCATTATTTGCTATTTTTATTGAACCGTTAGCAGCAGCAATAAGGCAAAGTGTTGATATTAAAGGCATAAAGGGTAGAAACATAGAACATAAAATGAGTCTTTATGCTGACGATGTTTTGCTTTTTCTTGAGAACTCAGGAAACTCAATATCCAATGTTATCAAGTTAATAAACTCATTTTCAAAAGTTTCTGATTATTCTATAAACTGGACAAAATCTACAGTGCTTCCGATAAATTGTGTGTTTAATAATTCTCTTAATGAAAGACTACAATCAGGTAATATTAAATATTTAGGTGTTAATATCTCTCCTAAATTGGAGGATTTAATAAAATTAAATCATATCCCATTATTAAAGAAAATTGAAGACGATCTTACTAGATGGAGATCTCTACCCATATCACTTATGGGAAGAGTTGCCTCAGTAAAAATGATGGTGCTGCCGAGAATAAATTATTTATTCTCAATGATTCCAAATAAACCTTCAAATGAATGGTTTAAGTCCCTGGACTCTTCTATATCTAAATTCCTTTGGAACAATAAAACTCCGCGTATTAGTTTAAAAACATTACAAAAATCTAAAGATACCGGAGGATTAGAACTTCCAAACTTTTATTACTACTATTTAGCAAACAGATTACAATATATATCAAAGTGGTTAAAACCGAATGCACTAGATGAAACTTGGATGGATATAGAACAAACTTTATGTAATAATATTAGGATTTCAGATCTACCATTTATCAGTACAGATTTAAAAAGACATGTCTGCTTTAAGAGCATCAATATTAGCTCATCTCTGACAGCATGGTGGGAGTATCTGAAAATGACAAAGTCTTCACTACTCCCATGTAGACATACACCTCTCTGGAACAATCCTGACATTCAACAAGAAAATAATATGTTAAATTTCCCAGGTTGGAGAATGAAAGGTATTGAATGTCTGGAACACATATTTGAGGGTATAGACTTTATTCCATTTAATAAATTAATAATACAATATGACATTGATAATAAATATTTCCTACAATACCAACAAATTAAGTCAATTGTAAAAAAGAAATTTAAGCTTAATAAAACATTGTTGGAAACCCCAACATGTGTGTTAGAGTTTATTAATTTTCAACCACCGAAATTATTATCTAAAATATACAAAAAATTGTCTAGGATCGATGACTCGATAGCACTACCTGTTGAAAAATGGGAGTCAGATTTATCAATCAACTTTGAACAAAAAATTTGGTCTCAAGTATGTTCAAATACTTTTAAATTGACTAGACTCTCCAATTTACAATTAATACAATATAAGGTTCTCTATAGAGTACATTATACAGGGGAGCGAATGTTTAAGATGGGCTTTATACCATCTAACAAGTGCTCACAGTGCATAAGTAATACACCTGATGATTATATTCACGCGCTCTGGTTCTGTCCATCCGTTCAGAGGTTCTGGGTACAGGTATGTGAAGACTTGTCTAAATGTTTGAAAATTAATATCCCACTCTCTCCATCTGTTTGCTTATTGGGTATCTTTGAAGATGTTATACTAGAAAAAAATACATCCTATATGCTTTTCACTGCCTTATGCATCGCAAAGAAAACCATACTCGTAAATTGGAAAAATAAAAATAATCTTAGCGTTAATCAGTATAAAAATCTTCTGTTAGATCATATTAGTCTTGAAACAGCATCTGCCGACACATTGGATCAACCTATTTGGCATTCTTTGATCGGCTCCGTTACGTAGTGAGGGTGGGGGGTCTGGGATGTGGCCTTGTGGGGCATTGGGACTGGAGGGGGGGGAGGTTGGGGTTTGGGGCGCCGGGGGGTTAGGGCTGCTTGGGCGGGGAGGACCTCGTCTTCGACCTGGGGAGGACCGGGGGGGGTTCTGGGGGACATCTACTGGGGGCGGCATGCGGGCCCTCGGGTGGTCGGTGGCGGCGGTCATGGGTCGCCGGTCGGTGACCCGGCCGTGCTGGGGTGGTTTCGGGGTGGGTGCCGGGGGCTTGGGACTCTGGGGGCGCGTCGTCCCCGGGCTTGGGCCTGGTGGGGGTCGGGGGTCTTGGGCTCTGGCGGGCGGGTCGCCGGGCTATGGGCTGGCTGGCGCTCTGGTGCCCAGCTCTGGCCGGGGGCTCTCGGCTCGCTGGTGGGTTGGGGTTCATATGCTGGGGGGTGGGTGTCTGGGGGCGTGACTGGTGGCCAATGAGAGGGGGCGGGCAAACCCAGCCTGGGTGTCTAATGTGTTATGTGTTCTGAAAGTTGTTAATATGAAGGGTGGGTATAGTATTTCTTCTGGGGTGGGGATTAGGTGGATGTCCTGGATGATGGTCTTGGACTATACTTGGCCGGTGTGCGGGCCCCGGTTGGGGCCTGTTCTTGGTGCTTCCTGGCTCTGTCGACGGTTGGGCGGGCGCTCTTGGCCGTGTCGTCCATGTGGGATTTTGTGTCCTCTTGGACGGCGGGCTGACTGCGGTTCGCAGGGGTCGTGGCGGCCCTGGCGGGTGTGGGCTGTTGGTTCTGCTGTTGGCGGCCCTCGGGGCCGTGTCCCTCTCTGGTCTTGGCTCAATGTCCTGGCGGTCGGAGAGGTGTTTCCTTTACCTCGCTCCTTGGGTGGACCTTGGCGAGCTGGGGGGTAAGCAGGGTCAGCGGGGGAGCTGACTCGCTGTGGGAGCACTGTTCCTGCAGTTATTTTTCTCCCCATCCCTCAACACGCACCTCCGCCCTCTTCATCTTAAATTAATACATGTAGGGAATTTGGGTCTCGGGTGTGCTGCAATGGTTTTACATCTCTGTTGTTAAGAGCACCTGGGACTCAATTTTATATACACTTTAGACATTCATTCATAAACATCTTCATAAAAGTCACATATAGGGAAGGAGTGAGCACTATGGCTATGGGTGGCGGGATGACATCAATCTCGCCCCCATGCCTATGCTCACTCAACATTATGCATTTAGACAATTAGGGCCTGGGTTAGAGTTGGAGTGGAGGGGAAACTGGTATAATGCCAGCCTTTGCTCCTTCTCTTTCCTTTTTAAATACACTTTACAACAACACTCACCAACAGTACATTTGGGGACGGGGGTGTGTGTGTCGGGGTCTTGATTTGTTAATTTCAATTTTATTTATTATGTATTTATTTATATATTATTTATTTATTTTTCTCTTGCCCCCCTGGTTGCCTTGCGGACATTCTGGGGGTGGGCCGTCAGGGGTTGTGCTGGGGAGTGGGGGGGTTCGGGGCCTGCGGGTTCGCCGTGGGCGGGGCTGGCAGTGGGCTCCCTCTGGGGCTGCTTGGGCTCGGGTGTCCTGTCCTGTCCTGTCGGCAGGGCGCGGGGTGTGCCGGATCTTGGACGTCTGCTGCTCTCCACCCCAGAATGAATGGGTCTACCTCCTGGGTTTGGATGTGGGCTGCCCCATGTAGGTAGCAGGTACATGTCTTGGACCTAGGGGGTATAGAGTGTGCATCGGGATTATGAATGGAGCGTGTCGTTATTGTTTGTCTTTCTGTGACTGAGGGTGAGGATGAGGGTGGGTCTGAATGAGTGTGTCTGTGTATGAATGTTTTAGTGTCAGGCTGGGACTTGGACTGCCCCCTCTCTGATACTTCTGAGGCTACCCAGTGTCGCGCTCCTGCCACGTGGCCCCCTGGTGGGTGTTCCTCTGCCTACGGGCGTGCTTGGGGCCCTCACTATCTGGGGCTGGGCGCTTGGGCGTTTGTCAGCTCGGCCTGGTGGCTGCCTGGTGGGGCTCGGGTCCTCTGGTCCTGTCAGGTCTGGACCTGAGGGATGGGCGTCCCCGGTGCCCGAGCCTCGGTGACCGGCCCTGGGGCTACGTCGGTGCGGCGGGCTCCGGCGGGGGCCTGTGTATTGTCGCTGTTGACCCCGGGGGGTCATTGTGTGTGGTCCCTGGTGGGGTTCGTCCGGTTCTTCCACTTGGTCGGATCTGGGGAGTGGACGAGTGGCTCGTCCTGTTCGGGTGGTCCTGGGGACTCTGGGCTCGGGGTCCTTCCTGGGGTCTTGGGCTTTGATCGCCCCTTCGTCTGTCTCGGGCTTTGGGGGGACGGGTCTCTGATGCTTCACAGTTGCTACTAAATGTTCTATTGGAGGAACCTCATTCACTTATGCATGCTCACAACCACACACAAATGGATGCAGGGATGTATAGTAGATGTATGTAGATGGGTATATAAATGAATATAAATATATATGTATGTATATTGTATATATATTTGTAGGTATGGGTATGTGTATTTATAGAAATATTTGCAAGGTCATGAATATTATCAGTCTTTATGCTTGTATGTTTCGTTGTTGTGTTCTGTCATGTGCTTTGCAGGATTGTGGACGGAGGTTTGGTGTGTTTGCCTTGTGCTCTTTCTGTGGACAATTGTTGTTTTGTTGTTTTGTTTTGTTTTGTTGTCTCACTTTCTCTTTTCTTTCTTTCTCTCTATTAAAAAAAAAAAAAAAAAATACATATTGGAGTGAGAGGATGGCTATAAGGTGTGAAGGGAGGCCATCTATAAATGGAAAAAAAATAAAAAAAATAAAAATAAAGAAATGCACTTCAGTGGTCAAGTTAGCTGCATTTCGCAGGGGCAGTGCAGCAAAGTTAAGCTGATTTGACGGTTGCTCCAGGCAGATGACAATGGCAGTCTGTGGCAAGCCGATTGTGTCATTAATACCCACTTTTACCTATTACATGATACATCTTCATACCATACCACTCTGGTGCCATCTAGCAGCTGAAAATGGTAGTGTTCAATATTTTCAGTCAGAATAAATGAAAACAGTCATATCTCAGCCAAAAATTGGTTTATAAACATGAGAAAAAAATCCATAAATAAGTCGCTTCGACGTTTAAGTCAGAGTCAGAGTCAGAGTCAGAGTCAGAGAGAATTTATTGTCATTTGCACCGCATGTAGTACATGTGTTGAAAACGAGATTATGTACACAGGGTCCCAGTTACATCCAACAACAAATGCAAGAGAAAAACAATAATAACATCTAGGATTAACTAAGAGAGACATCAGCTAGTAATACACTAAGCCCTAATGTAGTAGAAAAACATCATTATAAACAGCAGCACGAACATGAGCAGATGGTCACAGATGAACGCAGATAGTCACAGATGAACGCAGCAACAAGAAACAGATCAGTATCAGCATGATGTGACATTTTGCAGTGTTTATTCTTATTATTTATTTATTCATGAGTCTGACAGCCTCAGGGTAGAAGCTGTTCCTCAGTCTAGTGGTTCTACATTTGATGCTCCTCAACCTCCGTCCCGAGGGGAGTGGTGCAAAGAGTGAGTGTGCTGGGTGAGTGAGGTCTTTCATGATGCAGGTGGCTCTTTTTCTGCATCTGGAGGTGTAGATGTCTGTGATGGTGGGGAGACTGACTCCCTGTGACTTAAGTCACAGGGCATGAAAATTATGCAAAAAACATGTGGCTTATAGGGCAAAAAATACAGTAATACTAAGCCTCATTGCAATTGCATTTGTGGTAGATTTTCTCTAATACAGTACAGTCACAATTATACATACCGGTACAGGCTTAAACATATACTGTACATACTTACACCCTAACTAATACTTTGGTTAAATGTCCCTCATGTTGCACCTATAGTGAGCACGTATTTTGTAGATATCCATAAGCTTGGTGTGATTTTGACTGGATACAGGTAGTCCCCGACTTACGAGCGAGTTCCGTTCCTACGACTGTCTCGTAACGCGAAATCTCGTACGTCGGAACCCGAAACACATGTTGCTCGTAAGTCCGGATTTTCGGTCGTAAGTCGGAAAATTTATGCTAGCGCTACTACGAACACTCGTTTTTCATCACAAATGTTCATACTAGTTCATAAACATGCTCAGAAACTTGTTTCCAAACGGTTAGCTAACACACTTTCATCTAAAAACACATAAAAGTGCTGTATTTTTTGTATGTTCTTCACAAATTTACTGCTCGTTCGCCAGCTCGTAAGTCTGGAACCTCGTATGTCAAGGGTGCTCGTAAGTCAGGGACTACTTGTATTTGACATATCTTCTTGGCAAAATTAGTAATTTAAATTGGTTAGTTCCTTGGTTAAACACCTAAATTTTAAGTAAAATCTAAACATTTTTTGTAGGACTGCAGGCAGAGTTTGGGAAGGATATTCCAGACGTTTAATGTTAGCCTGCTTTGTCCAGTCTGCACCCATTCTGATGTGTGTTTGTGCTCACTATCCTGCTGTTTCAACCGTCCAGCTGTTGATTTGAGATGAAGCTGAGGAATTAGTAGTAGTGTTCCTTCTTACATCCGCTTTGTGCAATGCACCAATACCACAGCATGATGCTCCCACCACTATGCTTGACAGCTGCACACGTTCTTGGATTTGAAAGCCTCACCTGAATTCCCCTAAACGTACTTCTTGCCATTGTTGCCAAAAAGTGCAATTTATGTTCCTGACCACAAAACTGATTTTTTTGCTCTGAGCAGCTGAACATTTCATTCAAGCTTGAAGATGTTACTCTTGCAGAGGTGGCTTTATTCTTGGTTAACACCCCGTCAATCCATGAGGCTCAAACACTGGCATTACTGTAGACTAACACTGGTGTTCCAGGAGTCTCCAGTTCGTGGCAGGCTTGAGTCTTAGTGGTTCCTGAGGTTTCTATTTTCGTTCATCTGAGGATGACAGATGAGTATTGGTCAATTCAGTATGTGCCGTCAAACAAATCCTTTATATGCTGGTAGAGAAACTACCAGCTGACATCAGTTGTCATTTTAGTTATTGGACCATGATCTGGTCATGTTGAAAAGCATAGAACCTTGACCACCATTTATTAAAAGATTTGCATGAATATATGCATAATTTGCCTGAAAAAAATACACAATAATTCAAACTTGTGCATCAAATGCTTGTTTTTGAATCCTTAAAGTTGTATTAATTATAAAAAATAAAAAAAAGAGAGTGATTCCGAGGCTTTGACCACATGTTTCATGTACCAACATAATAAGGGTTTTCTTTTCTCTTCCGTTTTTACAGGAAGGCATGACTTGGGTTTGCAGGAATCTAAAATTTTGCAAGAAATAATTCAGGAGCCAAAAATGACCTGCAGCTGCACTTTAAACTTCATCAATGCACTACTTTTACTTTTATTTTGTGTACTGTATGAAGAGGTTATGAAATATGTTTAAAAAATACACTTTTTTGCTGTTTCCTCACACCTTTTTAATGTGTTTTCAGTTCAAACATGGCTGTCTGGGCATTGTAAAAAAAAAAAAACCATCAGTTTGGTCTTGACTGGTGAGTCTAACTAGTGAAAGCTAGAGGGCAACATTGCACTAATGTTGTCTGCTGCAGCCTAATTTCCAATTATCCCATCTGTTTTCCAGCAGTGGCATGGTGTTCTGAGCCATAATTTCATAATTATGAGCCTTTTTCTTCCTCTAACTCTGTAGTGTAGCCTTTATCACAGCCACAAAGCGAGTTTTTGTGTTGTTTTTCACACCATTATCACACACTTCTGGTTTGCTACAGAAAAGTCAACGTTTTGCGCCTGCAAACACATCTTCCTTGCATACGCAGTAAATCGCTCAGGAACACCTTGGACGTTCAATTACTCAAATTCTCACCTTGTTCACCATGATTTACCACGAGGCAATAGCATTCTCAGTCTGTTTCTCGCTCTCTTGTGTCTTTCGCAGCACATTTGCCACAAACCCTACTAATCTGAGCTGGATGAGTTGCTCCACTGTGCTCCTATAGGGCATTTACATACAAAACCTTTTCCAGGACTAATAGCTCTCCAATACAATTTGCATTTATATAGCCCCCTTCGTACCAACATGATTTGGCACCTTTGCCCATGATAAAAATAAACCTCCTCTTTTGGCCTTGAGTTACTGCCCCTGCTGCTGATGCTGGGTGTGCATTTGTGAGTCCCTCTTCATATGTAAGGTTGGCTGATTTTAATATGTTAGAGCTGCTTGGTCTTCTGATGGAGACGGGAACAAGTGCGTAACCCCTTCAGAATGGGCCTCCTAATGATTCAGCCGTCTCTGAGGGCTCTGGTCTTGCGTGTTTCTGCTACAGTGTATTCAATTTTTATGTAGAAGGAGCAGAGTGGGACACCTGACCAGGCCAAAACCTCACAGAGTAAATAATCCACAAGAAGCTGCGCAAAGTAAAAAAAAAAAGACATGCACAATATTTATACGCCCATTAACGTTTATTAGATATGATTTGTCAGCCTGTAAAAATACAAACGTTTCTTTTTTTTAATCCACCAATAGTATGTAGATCATATTGCAAAGGTTGTAAAATGGATCCTAAACGTGTAAAATTGGATTTGTGGATTGGAGCAAGCGGTCCTCGTTACCTCCGGCTTCATCATCACAGAGGCAGTCAGGCCTGCACAAGGCCATAAATCACGGGACTTTCCCAGCTACTCAGGCCAGCACACTAACCTCCCACACGGGGGAAACGAAGGGCAGAGCGGCTGATTGACTCAAAGGGCCGGAGAAACGCAGGGAGGGGGAGACGCAGGACATCCTGGTACTTTATTAAACTGTTTTAATTTAAAATCGAACTGACATGGGCTTTAATTTTACGTAGTTTAAAACAATGGAGAAAAAAAAGTGTTTAACAGAAACTATTAAAATTTAAACCTAACTATCAAGCAAATGTGTCATAAATAGCATAATTAAATGTACTAATTGTTATTAGTTTAGAGAAAATTTAAATAATAATTTAGGATCCATTATACATTTTTCCATACATGGTGACATAGTTGTGATACCCCTTAAATATGCTATAGCTGCGAAAGAAAGTTTATCTTTTAGTAAACAATGTTCAAATTAAACCTGCCTAAAAAAGTAAAAAATATTCAAATTTGATACTTCTAAACCTTCAAAAGTAAAATTCAGAATATTTTGACCTCCAGTGAAGTGATTTTGATCATTTATTCTGCACGTTTCACTGTAAGTCTGACACAGTTTGATGATCCGCTAAACATTCCTTGGAAACACCTTCAGAAATTTTTCTTTTAAGGCTACTGGTGAAGGAAAATTGACTATATTTATGTGTTGTCTTCTTGAAGCAGTGTTGCAGCCACTTTAAAGAACTGCACATGAAAGAAACTAAACAAATACTAACACAAATAGTACACATAATTGAAAAAGCTCCAACAGGAAACCTAAACTCTCTGTTTGCCTCTTTGTATTTATGCTGCTTTAAGATGAGAACAGATTTTAGAGAGTTTATCAGCTCTCATCATTTTGGATGAGAATAACAGTTAAATGTTTAAATTTGAACCAAAAAAAAAAAACAGGAATATAAACAAATTTTGGGTTTTTCAGATAGGGGTTTTATGTTTTTTTTATTATTATTTAATTTTACAATTATTAATGTGTACACTGTTGGAATTTAAGGCCACCTAATACTTGTAAACACAAAAAGGTTCTTTTATTTCCTTATTAAAGTAAACACGTATTTTAAAAGGATTTATGAGTACTGTATTTTTCGGTCTATAAGGCACACTTACAATTCTTTAATTTTCTCAAATATTGACAGTGAACCTTATAATCAGGTGCGCCTTATGTATTAATTATGGTTGTAATACAGACCTCAAAACGATTTTATATTGTGAATGTTAAATAAAAATTGACTTATCTGACTGTTTTTTGTTTTTTTTTGGCTTAATGCGCCTTAATCCATGTGCCTAAGACCCGTTAATTGATATTGCACCTTATAATAAAAAAACAACAACAACAACAGTAATAGTAAAAACAGTGGTTAGTTATTAAATGTACTGCAACCAGTGGCGCTCGTGAAATGTCCACCAGGAGGGACTATTTCTCAAAAATGAAAAAAAAAAAAGTTCCAAGTTCAAATTGTGTTTATTTATCAAATGCAGATTAACACTAGGTCGACAGTACAATTAAATGCTCAGAATGAGAAGAACCAATTTGACTCACTAAAACAACAAAGAACAAACAAAAATAAACTAAAGCATGCAAAAATGAAGTACCAACAAATGGAAAAGTAATTATAATATTTACAAGGTCCTAAAGACATAGTAAACAACAACATGGTAGAATTTCAACAGTGCAGCCGGATGTATTTAAATGAATAAGTATTTCAAGATTGTAATATAAGCTATATATACTGTATGTATATATATATATATATA
>JBBPBX010010774.1:13170-27464 GCA_038048925.1 Garcialebias charrua | reverse complement strand
ATTATATACTTGTAATGGGGCTCGTTTGTAGGTCACGTTTTTTCTGCCGTACGTCGATGGTATTCTTCTACTTTGGCTCGTTCGTAGGTCCCGTGGTTCGCAGGTCGGTGGAGTCGTAGGTCGGGGGTTCCCTGTATATATACTGTATATATACGGTATATGTGTTGTATATATATATATTTTTTTTTTATTATATATATTTTTTTTAATTATTATTATTATTATTATTATTTACCACTGCTACAAACTGTGAAATCCACTCGGCTAGATGTCTATATTTGTTTGTGGTTTAGTTATGAAGAAGCTTGCTTCTCTTTTGATAAATTGCTATTATTGTATTCTTTAACGTTGCTGTTTGATCAGCCTTACGAAAACATTATGGAGGTTGAATTTTATCTGAGGATTTAGTCCCAATCACTAACATTTAAATATTTGCTTGTTGATTGTGTTTTTGTTTATATGTGAAAAAATGCAAAAAAGGATGTTATAATTAAGGTGAAGCTTCAAAACCACTTCTAATCGTCTTTTTAATTCATAATAATTATTGGTACTACTTTACAATAAGGCTACCCTTATTATTATTATATTTATTTTTTTGCTCTTTATTTATACAGTTTGTCTCATTGAGTCATGAGAACTCATTTTCAAGAGAAACCTGTTTTGTGTTTGTGTGTGTGTGGGAGGGAGGATGGGATGGGGTTAAAGGTTCAGTCTGCAGTTTCTGTAGAACATCAGCACTTAGAAAAAATTTCAACAAGCAAAGCATTCTGATCCCTCCCCCTCAGAGCCATATATGGCTCTGCCCCCTTGTGGTCTGTTAAAATTCAAATTCAAGCTCTGTTTTTATTGGCTGATTCAAATTCAAGCTCGGTTTTTATTGGCTGGTTACAAACTTTGTTTTTATTGGCTGGAAAATGGCGGGTCACTTTTTCTTTTTAGAAATGCTTATTTACCACCTGGAGAAGCAAGGGGACAATATTTTTTTTTAGTTTTTTTCAGAGATTACCTCTCTAACATCAATCTAGTGACAGAGTGAAGAAATATGTTAAAAATACATTGTTAGAAAAGTTACATATAGCAGCTTTAAGGACCTTCCTCAGAGGCCCAGATTGAGGCAAATGAGGGTGGCAGGTGTGTTTCACCTTTTCCCCCCACATTTTGATGTTGACGGTATCGGGATATGAACTTGCGACTTTCCGATCACTAGCCCATCTGCTCTAAACTTTGTGCCACTACTCCCCACAAATATTATAGATTATATATCTTATAGATGGCTAATAAATAGTTCAGAGATACGTTGTTAATTCCACTATAAACACTTTATAAATCATTAATAATTGTTTATTATGCCTTAATTATGGGTAACAGAGACAAAACTGACAAATTTCTTGCCAAATAGGGAGACCTATCTCTTCAACTATATATTTCATGTAGATTTTGTATATTATACATTTCAGACGAGGCACAATATGCATTTGTAAACCTATTTTTTAGGATATAATATTAGTTGTTCTTATAATGCAGTGCTAAAGTACAACATTATATTCTAAAGAAATATGTTTACTACCTTAGTAATTTAGTCTGAAATGTTTAATATACAAATTCTAGATGAAATGTGTGAACAAATCTGGCTCACTATTTGGCAAGAAACTGGTCAGTTTTGTCTCTCTGTCACCCTTAATTAAAGTCAAAGTCAAAGTCAACTTTATTGTCAGAACTGCAATATGTACAGGACATACACAGGACCGAAATTGCGTTTCTCTCAGTCCCTCGGTGCAACAGTAACCATCTAAACACTAAACACTAAAACATTTAATACACATAAGCATAAAATAGTAAAAAAGTGTAACACTGTCCTGAGTTTTTTCATAATAGTATAAAAGTATGAAAATTTACACCAACACTGAAACACCAAACACCCCTAAAACACCAAACACCCAATGAACATAAGCATAAAATGAAATAATAAAAGTGTAATACTGTCCTGAGTTTTTGCATAGTAGTATGAAAAGTATAAAAACGTAAATCTATAAAATAAACTGAAGTTTCTAGCGTTGACATTTGCAAAGAGTGGCACAGCAGCATATAAGTTAATGTACACAGTATATGTATGAGGTAGTTGATGTTGGTATAGAGGCAAAGTGGCATATGCAGTGAGGCACATAAGGCACATTTGGCATCCTTAGATAAGGCTAGTCAGAGAATGCTGTATATGTATCTGCAGTAGTGTAGATAAAAGTAGTGTAAATGTAAACAGTAGTAATAAATGTAAAGCAGTAGTAATAAATGTAAACAGTATTAATAAATGTAAACAGTGAATGTAAACAGTAGTATGACTATAGGCAGTAATGTAATACAAACATTAGTGCAAATATGAGAAGTAGTGCAAACTGAATGAACACATGACCGAGAGTTTAGTGAATAACCCGTTTGATGACACAGAGTCCAGTGTTAAAAACTTTGTGTTGAGTGGTAATGTGTGAGAAAGTTTTTTGTGTTAAGGCAGTTCAAATGGGAGGGGAGGCAGAGCAGGCAGAGTGTTTAGCATTCTGACTGCCTGATGAACAGAGCTGTCTCTCAGTCTGCTGGTACGAGCCTGGAGACTCCTCAGTCTCCTCCCTGATGGCAGCAGTCTAAAGCGGCTGTGTAGTGGGTGTGTGGGATCACCTGCCATGCGGTGGGCTTTCCGAGTGAGGCGTTTGCTGTGTAAGTCCTGCAGTGAGGGCAAGGAGGTGCCGACGATCTTCTCAGCTGCTTTCACGATGCGCTGGAGGCTCTTGCGGCAGGATGCAGTGCATGCACCAAACCACACAGTGATGCAGCTGGTCAGGACACTTTCTATGGCACCTCTGTAGAAGGTGCACATGATGGAGGTTGAAGCTCCAGCCCTTTTCAGCTTGCGGAGAAAGTAGAGGCGCTGGTGAGCCTTCTTCGCCAGTGCTGCAGTGTTCCTGCTCCAGGACAGGTCCTTTGAGACGTGCACTCCCAGGAACTTGGTGCTGTCCACTCTCTCCACTGCGGTGCTGTTGATGGTCAGAGGGGCATGTTGTGCATCCCTCTTCCTGAAGTCCACGACAATCTCCTTTGTCTTCTCCACGTTGAGAGTGAGATTGTTGTGTCCGCACCACAAGGCCAAGCGGCTCACCTCGTTCCTGTAGTCCGTCTCATCGTTGTTGCTGATGAGACCTACCACTGTTGTGTCGTCCGCAAACTTGATGAAGTGGTTGGAGCTGTACGATGGTGTGCAGTCGTGTGTTAGCAGGGTGAATAGAAGGGGGCTCAGCACACATCCTTGTGGGGCCCCTGTGTTCAATGTGATGGTGCTAGATGTGTTACTCCCGATCCGTACTGTCTGTGGTCTCCCGGTCAGGAAGTCTAGCAGCCAGTTACACATTGAGGTGTTCAGCCCCAGACTGTCCAGTTTATGGATGAGCTGTTGGGGGATGATGGTGTTGAATGCCGAGCTGAAGTCGATGAACAGCATTCTAACATAAGAGTCCTTCGTGTCCAGATGTGTGAGAGCTGTGTGGAGGGCAGAGGAGATGGCATCGTCGGTTGAGCGATTAGGTCGGTATGCAAATTGGAAGGGATCCAGGGAGGCAGGGAGGACAGATGTGATGCTTTTCATGACTAGCCGTTCAAAGCACTTCATCAGGATGGGGGATTAAACAGGATTAATGCATAATAAGCAGTTATTGATGATTTATAAAGTGTTAATAGAGGAATTAATAATAACATTCCATTCCATTAATAATAATAATAACATATCAGAGTCAGAGAGATTTATTGTGTCATACACGCCACACGTGATACATAAAGTAGGACAAAACTATGTACATAAGGTCCCGGTTACATCCAACAAAAACACAAATTGTAAAGGAAAACATTAATAAGATTTGAGTCATGAACTAAGAATATCCTACATTCACTAACCTAAGAATACACTAAGCACTAATAGTACAAAAACAATGCGCCAAAACAACAGCAGCATGAACATGAGTCTGTAAGAGCAGATGAGGACTAACAAATGAATATTTATAAACTATTTATTAGCCACCTACAAGGGGAGCCTTACTGTAAAGTGTTACCCAAGAAAAACAATGTTTTTTTTCTTCTTCTTGCTAATAGTGTCTGTATGTAGAGGACAGCCATTCATTGTGTTTATTTTTACTTACTGGGACTTCAACACACAAAATACTGTAGGCCTACATCAGAATTGGTAAATAGCTTGTTACCCTTTTCTCCTGAGCTGGAGTGTAAATCTGAAAACTGATGGGTCAACTGTCTGACCTCAGCTGATTTAATAATACAGGTAGTCCTCGGGTGACGACGGCCTCGAGTTACGACGCTTCGTGGTTACGACGCATCTCCCATTTACTATGAAAAGCCTTATTTCGAGTTACGCAGTTTTACGTCATAAACGTCGTGACGCAGCGGCGGAAGAATACACTGCACTGTACTGCGAACGCGGTTTTACGTTGTAAACAGAATGCGGAATACGGCAGATGGACCGGTTTTACGTTGTAAACGTAAAGCAGCAGCGGAAAATATTGAACTGTACGCGGTGCAGTGGCGGAAAATATTGTACTGTACGCGGTGCAGTGGCGGAGGAATACTGTACTGTACTGTGAATGCAGTTTTACGTCGTAAACGGAAAACGGAATACAGGTACAGTGGATGGACTGAGGAGAACGGCGTCAGCAGCATCCTGGTAGCCCATTAACTCTTCTTGCCCTTCATTATGGCTCCCAAACGTATGTGTTTTTTGATAATTATGTAGGGTACTGTGTTAGGATAGGCTAAGTGCTTGGTAATACAGTACTGTACATGTACAGGTAGTCCCCGACTTACGAGCGCTCTGACCTACGAGGTTCCGGACTTACGAGCTGGCGAATTTTTGGAAAAAACGCAAAAAATACCGAGTTTTTCTGTGTTTTTTCACCACAGTTCGTTAGCTAAACATGTGGACACACGTTTCCGATCATTTTTATGCACTCGTAAGCAGTTTTTCGATGAAAAACGAGTGTTTGTAGTCGCGCTAGCAAAACCGTTCCAACTTACGAGCGAAATTCCGGACTTACGAGACACGTGGCGGCTGTTCCAAGTTACGAATTTTCGCTTTACGAGCGTCTCGGAGGAACGGAACTCGCTCGTAAGTCGGGGACTACCTGTATATGGTGCGGTATGTACGTATGTTCCGACTTACGTTGAAAATAGTTTACGCCGCCGCGTAGGAACGGATCTACGTCGTAAGTTGAGGACTACCTGTATAATAAAGACAATGACATCAGCGTTGGAAAGGTCCTGATTGGTGTTTAATGTAAAAACCAAGGTTTTATGGTTTTTACATTAATAACGTTTTTTCTTCCCTGGTTGGAATGGCATGAGCAAAATTACTTGTTCTGAAGATTTTGCTGTTTCAATGCTTGTTTTAAAAAAAAGAAAACAAATGAATTTACAAGATTTTGTCTAAAATGGAGGTGGAATGCAAAATCTTGATAAATCTATGCTATTTAAACGAAAGTTGGCCATATAACTTATTTAAATTTGATATAATGTTTGAACATAGGAGGTTTGCTTAGGACAAAATCTTCAATCCCTTTCCAGCAGCCAGGCAGGGTTTGTTTGTGTGTTGATTTTTGCCGTTTCTATTTTTCCTCGTCTTACCGCTGCATGTCTCACTCAGTCACTCACTCCATTGCTCCGTTGTGATTCAGCTGTCCAAGCCATTCATCATCCCGCCACTTTCCCCCCCCCTCACAGAATTATTATTTCTTTGATGTGTTACTAGTTGAAAACAAATCCATTTTTCTGGCCATCAATTCATCATTTGGAATGGGGGGAGTCACACTTGAGTTGGAGGGGCAACTTCCTGTCTTGTGTGTGTACATGCAAGTGTTTCCATGAAAACTACTCCATCCTGTTGTGATCAGAGCTGGATAAAGAATATCAGAGGTAAGTAGAAATATGTGGAAGAGACAGAGGAAGTTGTGGATGAGTGTGTGCATGTGAGTGTGTGTGAAAGAAAAGGAGATGGGGGGGCTTCCCTCTTCTTCAAGTCATCCTCCTTCACCTATAGCTTCTGTGATAATTTATCACTCCTCCTAGCTTCACTGACAAACTATTTGCAGGAAAATGAGTTTTTCCGCCACGGATTTGTCCTCTGGGAATAGAAAGGGGAGCTGCTGTGTTTTTATTCCGTCACACACACACCCGTCCAGATGTGTGTGCACACGCGCACGCCTGCGAGATCTCCAGTATTTATTGAGAGGAGGGGGGGAAGGTGGTTAAGATAAATGAGGTAAATTAATAGAGTCACTGAGGGAAAAGATCTGCTTCCACACCAGCAGATCTGCGACTGACACACACAGGAGACAAACACACACACACACCCCTGTTCCTCCCTCATTCACCTGCCTCCCTCCTTCTCACAGTTTCCTCCTGATCCCTTGTTTGCCCTCCCACAGATGACAAATGTAACACTCAGACAACCAGCGATCAGAGCCATACAGCATAATGTCAGCTTAGATCAACAGTGGGGACAAAAGCAAATATCACAGCATCGACACTGCACCACTGGCTCTCAGCCTGCACATCTGTGTGTGTGTGTCAGAGTGTGTTGTCGTTACGGCAGCGGGCCCGGGTCACTGGATTCCAATCTCAACTTTCAACCTCATCAACCAAGATATCGACAGTGTGCTTGACGGAGAATTACACGACAGTAAAGGCCTAATTACATTGCTATTACCCAGGGCTATTCATAATCGTCCAACACACCACATCGCAGCAGTAAATCTGGCGGCGGTCTCAACGCCTGTTATCATTACACTCTACACTTCTTTCCACTTTATTGTCTGTTTTAATTTGGCACTCAGATCCGTCACAATTACATGATGTGAAATGAACTGACTGAAGGGAAATGTTGGCACTGCAGCCATGTTTGATAAAAGAGCTTGTCTTGTTTAGATGGATATATAGCAAATATTTGTCCATATATTTGCTCCAGCATCAACGTGTGGCACGGAGGCTGCACAGCTGCAGAAAGAACAGCTCTGCAGAGAGTGGTGAAGGCTGCACAGAAGTCTGTTGGAGTCAGTCTCCCCACCATCACAGACATCTACACCTCCAGATTCAGGAAGAGAGCCACCTGCATCATGAAGGACCCCACTCACCCAGCACGTACACTTTTTTCCCGCTCCCCTCAGGCTGAAGGTTGAGGAGCATTAAGTGCAGAACCACTGAGGAACAGCTTCTACCCTGAGGCTGTTACTCGTGAATCCCTAGTCAGGATTATCACTGTGTAAAAATCACTGTAATGCCACTTGGTTGTTGAGATGTGCTGCTGACTATCCATGATGCTGATCTCATGCTGCTGATTATTTCATGTTGCTGTGTTCATTTGTCCTCATCTGCTCACACGGACTCATGTTCATGCTACTATTTTTTGGGACTTTTTTTTTACACTATTAGTGCTTAGTGTGTTCTTAGTTTAGCCTATTTCTTAGTTCATATCTTATATCTTATTACTGTTTTTCTTTACAATTTGTATTTTTGTTGGATCTAACTGGGACCCTGTACATAGTTTCGTTCCACCTCATGTACCACATGTGATGTGAATGACAATAAAGAACCTTGAATCCTTGGATATTTACCATCCAAGTTGTTGCACAGTGTCTCTGACTGCCTCCACTGACCACAAAGAAAACCTTGGATTGTCTGCAGTTTGCATAAACGCATAACATATTTAAATACCAGTGATCCTGGGTTTCATGTGGGTAACTCAAACATTAATTTTAAGCTAAATAATTAAGAATATAATATAGTTGACAATTCTGAGATTTTTGGTTTTTCAGTTTTTTATTTTTCGTAACAATTGTGATGAAACCAAAAAGTTAATAGCAAAGTTTACAAGATTCCCCGGCCGTCGGGGAATTCCACCGTCAACCAGAGTGAACCAGCTGAATAAACATTATGTCATAATTTCAGGACTCTTGGATTCTCATTAGCGTTGACCTTGGCCATTCCCCGACATACCTCGAGAATGTTTACGGATCTCATCGGAGGGAGCTGGCTGATTATTCCATCCTTATCAGAACTCTTACAGTGCCCTCGAGAGCTTCTATGGATATTGCTCACCGTTCTCGGTGTCTCCCCTTCCCCGCAGAATGTCTACGTCACTATATGCTTATTTGTGCAAGGTGTTTTTTAATACAGTATTAGAATTTTTTTCCTCAGGCAAGAAGAAAGATTTTAATAGGAATTTATTCACCTATTCACATTTCCTAATGTGTCCAGTTTCATTACTTTTTGTCTGTCTAAGCAGATCTCACTTGTAAATGAGTCTTCTAGGCTCAAAGTGACTTATCTGTCTAAATAAAGGTTGAATGTATGAATGAACAAGATGATCACCTCAAAAACCATTTGGTGTTTTACAACCCACAATGGTGGCCCAACCCCCTTTTTAGTACGTAAACTACGGGGTGGGGCAAGATAATTTTCTTTTGCAGGGGGACTGTGCAAAGGATGGCATATGTAAGTATCAAATAATTTAAAAAAAATTTTTTTTTAAAGTATCCTTATATGAGAAACTAATAGTGATTATTTTGATCCGCTGTGGTTATTGTATTCGAAAATAAAAAAGTGAGATTTGTGACATTTCTTTTAAAACTATACTTTAATGCTACATAGTACGGTATGTCGTAAACATAACAAAATGCTTACTACAAGAAAGTGCCGTTCATAGCTTATTTCTTTGTGGAGCTTGCATGCTTTTCCCATTCATGTGTCGGTTTTTTCCAGGTGTTCAAATTTCCTTTCATAGACTAAAAACAGGGAGTGGTTGCCTGTCTCATTTGTTTCTATGTGGGACTGTGATAGACTGCAAGTTTGTGACCACTGGAGATACCACTGTACCATATCAAACCAGTTTATTTACAGGGCATTTTAAAACAGCAATAAGGCCAACCAAAGTGCTGTACAATAGAAAACAAGCACAGCGGACAGGAAAATATAAAATAAAAATATAGATACAAATAGCAATAGAAACTAACTAAAATGGCGAACAATGTAGTACAGAGAGGATCAAAACAAATCACACCATGTTAAAGGCAAGAGAATAGAAGTGAGTTTTCAAGCAATACACTCCAGCTCCCCACAACCCTGCATTTCCATGCAGGTAAATGGAAGAATGGCCTTGCAAATGTCCAGATATGAAGGGTGAGCAATTAATGGTGCAATTTGTGTTGAATTCACCTGTACAGTACTCTGATGAAATTTAACACCAATTACAAGTACAACTACATAAAGTATGTACTAAAATCTGAATATTTAAAGTTAAGGTGGTGATCAAATGATGGGCACAAATCAAGACATGGTCCATAAAAAAGTGCCAGAAAACAGATACAACCACTTGACAAACCCTAAAACAAAGCATCCAATCTTATAGCTTTTTGGCTTTAAGGCTGAATATTTCGGGGTGTGCCACCTTGTATGTCAATGCCTTCTCTACCCGTTTTTTTTTTTCCCCCATTGGGTAAGTGTTTGCTTGCTATGGACTTTTTCTTCAGCTTTGTAATAATATTAAATAATAACCCATGGTGAACGGACTGAAGGATAACTGACTAGGTAAAAAAAAAAAAACTGATTTATTTACAGTGGCAAAGACAGTCTTATTCACAGGAGTCACCTCACAGAGAACTCAATGAGTTGGAGGCTCTCAGAGGAATAATCCAAGTCAGGTCCAAGAGTTCACAGGGGGGGAAACACAGGTGGAGCGTGGAGGTAGAAGGTGTCACTGGAACAGCAGTTGAAGAGGCCCAAGGTGAAGTAATACATCCAGGTAAGTTTTAGCACATGAGATCCACAAAACAGCCAAGGTAATCCAAGACGAGAGGCACTGGAGGAGGTCCAAGGTCTGCAGAGGCACGAGGAGAAAAAATCACAAGGTATAGTGAAAACTACAAGGATTATGCCAAGAGGCTGAGAGCACTGTATCATAAAGTAGGTAATGCTTCAGCACTGAATGAAGCCAGCCAGAGTCCTGGTGGTGATTAGTGGAGATGGCTGTCAGCTGTGACTCGTCAACTTGACCTCAGGTAACAGAAATCTGTGAAAGGAAGCGAAAACTGGAAACCCTACAAGCTTGGGCAAAGGAACCACATGTGGAATTCCACCTCTGCCACCATTTGTTGTGGCAAATATAATGATGACACATATTTTACTATGAAAGAATCATCAATTAGAAAGTCATTCGACCATTTTAATTAGTGGAATCTGTCTGCCTTAAGATAAAGGTTTTTCTACAAGATGACAGCACTTTTCAAATGGACAGTTATGTTAGTGTGAAGACGTCACTTCATTTCTCAAAATATTCCTAGTTCTAGAATTGCACCATTCAGGGTGGCTGCATGTTGGAGTAGCTCTGTTACACTCATTCTGAGATTTTGCTTATGGAAACATTAATTTGTAATTTTCTGGATGTAAATCACTTTTTTTTTTTGGGATGATTGTTTCCTCTGGTATCAGATGCAGCTGGAAGGATTTTTACTGAAACTTTTTTAACTTTTGGTCATTTGTCATGATGCACAACCAAAACAACAAGGTGTTTTGTTTACAACCGGGAGCAGATGATTAACACCTCAAAAGCTCAAATAACATCTCAGCTACAGTGCCAAATTTCAAATGAGTTGAAAAGGAGGGTCCCTGGATGCATTCCATTTACCGTACCTGACGGCTATGCTCTAGTGCCTGACCACTGAGATCCTAAGATCTCCTAAGGAGATCCTGGAACTAGCAGCAGGAAACACAGCTTGGGACAGCAGAAGGACCAGGATCGTCCCCCGGCACCCACAGCTGGCTGTCTGCAATGAGGAGCTCTGTGGGCTGCTGGGGAGAGTGCCCATCATTCTGGGAGGAATTCAGTCCGGCATTCGGGCGGTCCTGCAGGGAACTGAGAGACCAGCCGAGTCCGGGTGGATGGGTCAAACGGCATCTGCAGCCAGTTTCTTAGGATCCGCTGTGGGACAGACCTTTACAAGAGATCATTCCTGCCTAGTCATCAGCATCTTTAACATCTCTTAAAGAAATGAGGATAACAGCTACAACAACATTTAATTTCCCTTTGGGATTAATAAAGCATTATTGAACTGAATTGAAGTAACCTAAAGAAAACCCTCTAAATGTGTTGCTGCATTGAAGATTTATGCATGATTGGAAACAAACATGACACAAAATATTCACACACTCGTACATGTTAAAGTACATCCATCCATTTCCTGTCATCAGGTCATGGAAAAAACAAGCCCAGGTTGAAACCCAGCCATCCCTCTCATGTGACGTTCTCAAGATCCTCCTCAGAGTACCAAGCTGTTCCCAGGCCACAGAAAACGCACAGTCCCTCCAGTGAGTTCTGGGTCTGCCTCAAGGTTTCCTCCCAAAGGGAAACTGCTGGAAAACCTCCAAAGGGAGATGCTCAGGAGGCATCTGAACCACCTCATCTAAATCTTTATTCGGAGAAGCAGCAGCTCTACTCCAAGTTCCCCCTATGACAAAGCTCCTCACCTAAGATTAAGTTAAGGAGGAAACTCATTTTAACCAACTGCGTACATTTTTTGTCACAATCCAGAGTCAGAGAGTCTTTATTGTCATTTGCACCGCATGTAGTACATGTGATGAAATGAGATTATGTACACAGGGTCCCAGTTACATCCAACAACAAAATGTAAGAGAAAAACAGTAATAACATCTAGGATATGAACTAAGAAAAACATCCAACTAGAAATACACTAAGCCCTAGAGTACCGGTAATAGAAAAACGTCATTACGCAGCAGCACGAACATGAGTCTTTATGAGCAGATGGTCACAGATGAACACAGCAACAAGAAAACCATATTTATTTATTTATATCCATATTTCATGACCATGAGTATTGGCGTAGACAAACCTGTAAATGATGAGCTTTGAGCTCATCTCCTCCTGAACCAATGCTGTGAATGAGACTCCAGTCCATCAGTCCACCCATAACTCAAGAATCCCTGTTCATTGAACTCCTCTGCTTGGACCAAGACTCAAACCCAAACGGGAAAGAGACCCCAACTTTTTCTGGTCGTGTTCAAAAGTTGACATTAATCAAAAGTGATAGGGCACATATAAGAAAGCGCTATGAGGTATTCAAACGACTTCAAAGTATAAATCCAATGCAGCTCTTTTCAGTAAAGCAGTCTTAACATGTCATCTGGTAAACGAAAACACAAACAGACCTTTCTGCTTTGTTTTCTTGCTGTTTAACACATTTTCCCACAATGCTCTGCTAATTGAGAGGCTCTTGGACCATTCATTTAATGAACTCTGCCTTCTGAGACTGAGAGGAGCACCTGCATGAGATCTCTTGAGGACACTTGACTCCACACCTTTTCACAATCTACAACCAATAGCCAACTTTGTGATGCTTCGTCTCCATGGCGATCACCTTTGATTGACGGGCATGAGACAAGCTCCACCAGCTTCTCTGATCAAAGTCTCCTGGTGTGTTTGGCTCTGAGAGTTTGTGGCCCGCACGGCTCACACGCCGAGCCCCATTCATGTAAATCATTTCAGGCAATGACGACACGTTTTGATGAATTCCAACTCTCTTTCGGTTTCGCTAAGAAGTTTGAAGAATGTGTAAACTCGAGTGCGACAAAGCAAGACTTCACGTCTGACCACCGGTCCAGGTCACATGTGGGCTTAACACAACTAAACCTCACGCTCGCACCAAAGCCCCTCTGCTTCTAATGGCCATCACTGCCTGTTTGCCATTGTGGGCCTCACAATAGCGATCACGCTGGGATTTTGTGTGGGTCTTGCTGGTAACAGTTATTAGCCCCCCAACAGAAACCCAAAGGGGAAGCGGTCAAGAGAGGAACAAGAAGATTTAGGGGTCCCAGTTGACGAGGAGGTGGAAAGGAGGGGAATGGGCAGGGTCAGAGGGTAACACAAAAGCGGAAATGGGGGGCACAGGGGGAACAAAGGACGGGGCTGGACGGAGATAAGGGAGGCTGGAGGGAGGGGTGGAGGTGCACAAAACACAGGAAGATGAGGAGAAAAAGATGAGGGGATGGAGTGGAGCGGTGATCCACCCCCCTACCCCCAGCAGATGGTGACGGCTTGGTGAACAGAGAGGGGCAGCACAGGAGAAAAAATATGTTGGCAGCCTGAAACAGGGAAGATTGAACATGTCTGCAGGGTTCAGGTTGTGGCTGAAGGGGATTGAGCCTCTTTCTTTATTTTCACGCGCGTCAGATGAAGTTGAACATGCAGCAATACAGTATATTTATTTATTTATTTTTAAATTCCTTTTATAGATGTCCTCCCTTCTCACCTTACAGCCATCCTCTTCACACCATTATGAATTTTTTTTAATATGATAGAAAGAAAGGAAAGACAGAAAGTAAGACTACAAAACATAACAATTATAGATAAAGATAAAGTTGAACATGCAGCAATATTAGAGACGCTTAAATGAAAGGAAGCAGTGAGTTGCTTAAAATCAGCTAAAGCGTTCCTCCTAAAGGCTGATGACGTCATTTGTTGGCTTGCGATGTGAATGTTTCCATGAACGTTTTTGACTTCTGTTGTGACTTGTCACTGTCTAAATCAACTGAAATTGAATTGATTCATTTGAACTGAAATCACTTGGACTTGTGAACGTTTGGTCAAGTCTTTTCGGGCGCGCGCAGAGGGGCAGGGATGAGCGGCGCATCTCTGCGGGTGCGCGCACCGAGGGAAACTTGAACTGATGAAAAACTAGACTGAACTTGGACAACGGCTTTTATTGTTTTAAACAAACACAGAGAGTTTTCAGGTAAATTTGTCCTGATGTAAAAAAACAAACAAAAAAAAAACAGCTTTCTTAAATAAAATAGTTGCCCAAACTGAAAATCACGTGATGTGTTGGAAATAAATAAATAAATGGTGCTTCCGGTTGCTGTCAGAAACCAGACACTAACCTGCAGTGTAAACAGGAAAACTGTAAAGGTATGTCTTATCTCAGGAGGCGGAAACGTTGTTTGACCTTTCACCCTCAGCAATGACACCTGTCGCCTCAGGTTACCTGTTTTTGTTGTTGTTGTAAAACAAAACACCCCTGAAGATGGATAAATAAATACAGTGCCACTGTTTCCTCTCCTTATCTCTCTCTCTGTTTTTTGTTTGTTATTTTTGACAGTTCATCACGCGCTGCAAGAGACGCTGCTGGAAGCTTTCTGAGTTTGGACGAAAAAATAATATATATAAATATATATACTGTATACGTATA
>JBBPBX010010774.1:0-12840 GCA_038048925.1 Garcialebias charrua | reverse complement strand
ATACAGTATGCAAAGGATGCAAAAGTATTTGTTTGATTGCGTGACATTGGACGTCTTCCAGCATATTTTCTTTATCACTTTTTATTGTTCCAGCACCAAAAAACTGCGTTACACAGCTTTACCTTGATATGAAATATTTAGTGAGAAACAACTCCAATACTGTAAAGGGTAAGAAAAAGATCATCCTCTGCACTTTCAGGATGTGCGCATGGATTTTTGGAGATCTGTCAGTTTTTTCCCCTATTTTCTGTGTTTGTCCGTCTGTTTGGATGATCATCCAAACAGACGGACAAACACAGAAAATATCCCTTTTATATACAACCATCTTTTAAACGTTCAAATCTGTCATTTCAAGACGCACATTTTCCATAATACGTCAAAATGTGTAGTGGTCCTCTGATAAATCGATAAGATCGATTTCATTTGGTGACAGATGCCAATCTCTAATCTCTTCTTCAACTCTCGGTAACCTCTCCTCCAGTTCCTTCAGAGGACCAGCTCTGTTTCCAGATAAACTTTGGACCCCCTCCCCTTTTGTCCCCTGGCACGTTGATTTCTTCTCAAACTGTCTCTCTTGTGTCTGGTGGAGCTCTTCAAAGGCTGGCGGACGGAGGAGATAAGGAGCTCTTCTTAAATCATGTTTTCTCTGCTGTTCGTGCTGCTGCAGGAGACAGACGAGCCGGTGCCACGGAGGCCTGACATTAAAAAGGTGTCGGGCGTGAGAACAACATTAGCAGGTTTTCAACGCGCCGTGACGCACAGAGCGCGGCGCAGGGCGCACAGAGGGAAAGCAAGTTTTCACTTCAGTTTACTCAAGAGGTCATAACTGAGCTGACAATTTTTGTTTTCGCTTCTAATAAAATGTATTAGTTCTAAATTAAAACAAATTGCTCGAGCTTGTTTCAGTCTAACATTTGAGGTTTTAAAGGCAAAAAAGTCCAATTTATTTGTGGTTTGTCAACAAATGGCGCTTGGTGAGGATGACTGCTTGTCACTTTAATTTGGAGTTATTTGTTCTGTGATTGCACAAGTTTTGAGATTTTAATGAAAACGTCAAAGCACACAGTTTACTTTTATGAGTCAAAAATATGAATTGGGGGCAAAACGGGTCTAAACGCAGATACTGATTTTTTTTTTTTTTTTTTTAATTTTAGAGAGAGAGAAATTAATTTTTTTGTTCCATAAATGAAGCGGATGAGTTTGGAAAAGAGTCACATCCATCTTCCAAAGAATTATGCTCAAAAAGTTTGCCTTTAAAAACATTTTTTTTAAACACTTTTCTCTTTGGCACAAACGTGGTGATTTCTGCGGCGCTGCGTATACCAAACTGGCACCATTGTTCTCTTTAAAAAAAAAAAAAGAAGAAGAAGAAGGTGCTCCTCCAACTAGTTTTCCACCAGTGTGAGATTCCCAGTCTGATCTGGGATCGGGTTTTATCAGTCAGGAAGGGATGAAACGTCATCACCTGCCTGGAACAAGAAGAGGGACCAAGACGCGCAGTGGAAACAAGCCGTCTCCCTGACAAGTGTTTTCCTACACTCACTCAGTGGGTGGAATGCCACCAAAACACACGCTCACTCATCCTCTCTCACGCGCCCCGGTGCCCCCCATCCCTCTATTTCCTTTCCCCATGAAGCCACGCCCCCTGTGCATCTCCTCATCCAATGGGCGCAGTGCGCAGTCCTGCGCGCAGCTCCCGGTTGGATAAAATCTGCCTGTCGGCCGCGCGCGCACACACACCGCACAAGACGACTGGCAGCTCAGTCCTGCTTCAGCCTGGACACACACACTCACACACCGCCATTCAGAAGCACGTCAGGTGGATGCTACAAGAAAATCAGCTTCGGAGCGTGTTTTTATTATTTGGAGCTCCACTGAAGGTAAGATCTTATTTATGAATTTATCCATAAATCCTCTGATGCATATGGATAGAGAACAATTATTAAATAGAAACAACAGAGAAAATATCCCAAAACACTGATTTTTTTTTTTAAAGCTCAGAATCTGATAAAAGCAACAAAAGGCCGAATGAAAATGTTGAGCTTTGATTCCAGATCATCCTCATTTTAAATCTTTTGGAACAAAAGATGATTTACTATATGTATTTTATCAGAAGACAAAATAAACCCGTGATTTAAGACGTTTTAGATCCACGTGCTGAGTTTACGCTCTGAAAAAGATTGTGTTTTATTTTGAAAATGAAATCTGAATCACAATTCACAAAAAAAAAAGTTGGGTTTTTAGCTCCATGGTCCCAGAACTTAGTGTTTCAAATATCAAACAATTTTACAGAAGATGATTTATATGAATTGAAGATTTTTTTTTCCAGTTAATCTAAATAAATTCAAACACTTTTATCAATATTCCTTTCATATCTAAATATGTATATTTCTTTGTCATAAAGTGTGACACAAATTGTGAAGAGCAAAAAGTCAAATTTTCTTATCTAAAATAGCATTAAAACAATTTGAAATTATTTCATTTGTTAACTTCAGTGTTAATCCACACAAAGAATTTGTTTCTAAAATTAAGAGTTTTATTAAAAACCTAAAATGGTTTAAACTGGGATATTGTGTCACACTTCTTAAATTTATGGCACTGGTAAGCTGACATATTTTGGAGCAGAACACAAGTTAGCTACAGGCTTATACAATAAAAAATAAACAGTAATATATCCATTTTTTTCAGCTTTTTCCATTCTTTAAAATAAGATAAAACGATTACATAAAAATTCCCAGCAGTCAAATATTTATTAAACCCAGTCTGACTTCCTTTTTTTTTTTGGCTCAGTTTGACATCAGCTCTTAATTCCTCAGCGTTAAAAGTCATCCTGACAGCGGCTAAAGCAAAGCTCACACACATCGTTCACACGATTTAACAACTTTCAGAGTTTAATTTACTCTTTTTCACATATGTAATGAAATTCTTGCAGTTTTTGTATTGTTTTAATTTTGACACTTCAGTTGTCACCATGCCCTATAAAGGTTTTTAGTTTGAGTTTCTCTTCTAAAGCTTGTCTTTTTAATAAGCATTCACTGAAGTGAAAAAAAAAAGTAAATGCCACATAATCAGTTTGGCTTAAAGTGTGTTTATTCACGTTTGAAGATTCATCCCTGTGAGTTTTCGCCTTTAAAGATCCCATTTTCCACCTTTTTCACTTATTTCCAACTGAGCAGAAGAAAAACAAACATATTTACTCATTTTATGGAGTTTATGAATCTATATGTCTGCACAAGATGTTCCTTGATGTTTGTCAAACTCAGTTACCAAAAGGAGCCAACGTTTAAAATCTTTGTCCACGTTCAGCTCATACATGAACTCAAGTCAGATACCTGATGTCTTTTCTGCAGGTTTGATCTGTCTCACTTGACACTCTGTTGCTCTTTCCATCAGAATCAACAATGATAGAATGATCCAGCCGTCTGCTTCAAAGTTAGCCATATGGCAAGAGACGATTACACTAAATTATGTATTTATCAGTTGGTTTTTATAGCTAAAATTAGAAGAGATACAATATTTTACATTTAAATGATCATCTTGGGGCACCGGATTTGGTTGAGTTTGACATAAGTGATGGCTTTTAAGTGTCCGGCCTTGCAGGTTTTCTGCTATCTGTCCCATTAATACACAAATAATCAAAACACCGACAGAAACGGGAGGTTTGGCGACAGCGCGGCGTCAGGCGACACTCGTCCCTGACGTCCCACGCCGACTGCTCGTTCTGTGTGAGGGAGCACGTGTGACAAAGAGTTTCGTGTTTCCTGTCGTTCTGCAGTTTGATTCCGGCGCTGCACTCGGGGGGCACGCTCATGTCGGACGTGGCGCAGTGACAGCGCTTTGCGAGGGGACGGCCGAGGAGGCGAGCGCCACGTTCAGCTGGTGGAACCAGGACCAAGCACTCAGGGATATGTCCAGTACCTCTGGAAGAGGTAAGTACACAACACGAGGCGTCCATGCTCCGTCCTCTTGATGCTGATGGGAATAACTAAGATGGTTCTTCACTCCTGAATTCAAACAGGCTGGATCAGGTCTGATTTTGCGTGGATACAAAAATAAATCTGTAAACTTGGAGCAAAGGGCCGTTAAGTTGACAGCATGGAACTTTATATTTTTAGAAGTTTGAAGGTTTTCACACCGCTTCAGCAAACGTTCAACTTTAAAGTTTCAACCATGTTCATGCTCCTCAGGAACCTATACAGTATATTTCATATTTTATAATAAATTTGAAACATATTAAGCTCATGCTCACTCTAAAAAAAACAAATGTTAGCTTTTTATGCCAGCTGACTTGATTAAATGTGAAACAATGATAATAATTAGAAACTTTGTTGTAGAAAACACACTTTTATACCATGGCTATTAACACATGATCTTATTTTTTATGGCATTTTAACTCACAAGCAGTGAGACTGGTATATGTATTTTTTATTTTTTTGTATGCTTTGTTTGTTTTTTAGCGTTTTATTAACTTGTTTTTGTACAGCACTATGGTTAACCCTGTGGTTTTTAAAATGTGCTATAGAAATAAAGTTGATTGATTGATTGATAGATGGTGGATTCAGAAAAAAATTTTCAACTGGTTTTAGAATGTGCTCGTACAAAGGTACTTTGTACAAAAATCACCTTGGGACAGATTTAATTCAGTGATAGGATGAGTATGTTTTAAGTAAAGTGGCAAAGTTTGAATAATTAGCAGCCAAAATGCTCATATTGTAGCTTTTTATTATTAAAAATGAAATAAAACAATTAAATTTGTGTTCAAATCCTTGTATAACTGAAACACGTTTTATTTTCCGAGCGTACTCTCAGTGTTTTCTACAGTTGTTCTTAGACTTTTGTAGATTCAGTGGGGACAAAACATTTTTGGCATTAGCCCACAATCAGTTTGTAAATTAGAGCCGTACAGACGAGATCGTCCATCACTTCAAATTCATGCCTAAAACTCAGTTCTTAAAAAAAATATATATAAGCAAGAAGTCCAGCATTTTCTTCAATAAGCTTATTTATCAGTTGTCTTGATTTTGTTTCTTGATCATGTTTTTTTTTTGTATCAATGAAGGTAATATTCACTTCTTATTCACCCAAGGCACAGCTTTTCAGTCGGTCTGTTTTAAAGCTTCAACACTTGAATCGAACTCATCAGAATCTGCTCTGCCTTCCATGAACGCTCTTATGTGTTAAAATCATTTTATTTATAGTTTGTCTAAAGATTTTTGGACCAATTTTAGCTTTAAGCACAATATAAACCTGCCTATGTGTCTGTTTGTATGTGTTTTTGCTGTGCATGAGCTGTTTGTGCGCCTTCCTTGGCCCTTCCACCTCCCCCTCTCTGCTCGGGCTTTAATATCCTGCAGGTTGATGAAGCTTGGCGGGGAGATTTTTCTCCACACTCGGCTGGTGGCGTTAATAGAGGCTGCCCTCCTTCGTCCGGCCACCGTTTGATGTGGAAATGAAAGCTGGACGAGGAAGAAAAAGCCCCGAGAGAGATGAGCTTTAACTCAATGGGTTCAGTGAGAAGTGTTTGAGCAGATAGTGTCGTCTGCAGGCCTGCGTCGGCTGTTGTTTTACAAAAGCTTTATGCATTAATGGGTTAAATGTTCTAAACTCTTTTATTTCATGTTGTGCAGGGAGAATGCTTATTGCTTACACGTAAACTTGCTTGTGAACATTTGGACGTATTTAAGCTCGTCAGTTTAAAGAAAGCGTCAACTCCAAAAACGTTTCGGGCTTATAAATGAGAACCGGAGAGCAAAAGCCAGTAATTTTTTTTTTTTTTCCAATGAGGTAATTAGCTCATGGTAATGATTAGTCTATAACAGGGGTCTGCAATCTGTGGCTCTGGAGCTGCATGCAGCTCTTTGGTCCCCCAACAGTGGCTCTTTCAGGCTTTGATCAAAACTGACATAAAACTGAATTTTACTGGTTCTTATAACAACTGCAAGGGTTAGTTTTAGCAGTTTTCCTACATTACAAGGAGTAAAACATATCTTTTTATACTTAATTTCTATAGGATACTTGATTTTTCTACAGTTAAAAAAAAATCCCATAGGCCTGCATCGTTTTAGTTTTTAGAAACTGGGCAAAACTATATTAATTTTTCCTTCATTACAAGAATCGTGTCTTTTATTTGATCTTAAAATGTAAAAATATCAGTAAATGTTAAAAATAATTAGACATTTTTAGTTTTATAAAGTCACTCCTGCTGGCCAGAAAAACGTCCTCCAACAAACTTAAAGTGGTCCGTGGGCCACCAGTTGAGAATCCCAGTTGCAGCAGGTGTTGTGGCTCCGGACACGTTTAATTTAGTGGACAAAGGGGCAGAAATGGCTCTTTTGATCGTAAAGGTTGCAGACCCCTATCTATAAGAAAAATACTGTTAGCTGCAATTAAACAACTTTTATTTGTTTATGTTTTTAACTGAAATTCTTTGACAGATAAGAGAACAGGGTTAAATGAAAACTGAACGAGATGTAAAAATGACCGACTTTCTGTCGCTGATGATTAAACTTGTTGCTGCTTTTGGGGCTGTGGTAGCTCGGCGGTCAGTGCCGTGGCCTCGTCATTCTGAGGCTGAGGGTTCGAGCCCAGGTTGCTTAAGGAAAGGGCTTCCAGTGTAAAACAATCGCCAAAATCTGAGTTCGCGCAAAGTGGAGATCCCTGCAGGAGGACGCAGATGAAAGAACAGGAATAACTCTTCTTGCTGCTTTTATTCAAGAAAACACATCAAACTGTAAAATGCTGAACTGAAACTTAAACAAAAAAAAAAACTAAAAAATCGTTGTGGACTGGGTTATGACATGCTGCTCATTTTCCGGTATACCACTTTACAAGAAGGCTCCCCTTGCTAATAAATAGTTTATAGATATGTTATTAATTCCTCTATTAACACTTTATAAATCGTTATTAATTGTTTGCAATGCATTAATTAATGATGAGAAAGAGACAAAACTGACCATCCATCCATTATCTTTTATCCACTTCTTCCAATTTGAGTCACGGTGGTCGCCGGTGCCAATGTCCAGCATTCACTGCATTGTATCTACAACTAATATTATATCCTAAAAAAAATTAGATTTACAAATACTTATTGTGCTTATAAGGTAGTAACTTAGTCTGAAATATTAATAGAACAACTCTATGAAATGAACAGATTCGGCTCATTTGGTAAGAAACTCTTCAGTTTTGTCTCTTTGTCACCCTTAATTAATGCATAATAAGCAGTTATTATTAATTTATGAAGTGTTTACAGAGGAATTAATAACTTATTGATAAACAATTTATTAGCCTTAAGTTACCTTGTTGTAAAGTGGTACCAATTTTTCTTACACGCAGTAATAATTACTTGAGCTAAATTGTGCTTTTTCTTCTGACAGAAGTGCGTATTTACGGTAAATCTGCATTAGTGTACATGCAAAATTATTTTGAAATTAAGCATATATGTTTATCTGTGGAAAAAAAAGGTATTTCAATCAGCAGCGTGTGTCTGCAGGTGTGTGTAAACCGTCTTCTGTTCCTTGACATTTATAAGTGTTCATCCCCCCTCCCCCCCCAGGTCATGGGGGTCTTAATCAACTAGGTGGAATGTTTGTTAATGGTCGTCCGCTTCCGGAGGTGATCCGGCAACGCATCGTAGACATGGCTCACCAGGGCGTGCGGCCCTGTGACATCTCCCGGCAGCTCCGGGTCAGCCACGGCTGCGTCAGCAAGATCCTGGGACGGTGAGGGGCGTGAAACAAACCCGGTGTTCTTTGAACTGTTTGAATAATCAGGACTCTTCAGAGCTGTGAGAGGTGACTACAACCTGCCTCGATGACTCTCTCCTTCAGATACTATGAGACAGGCAGCATCAAGCCTGGCGTTATCGGAGGCTCCAAGCCTAAAGTGGCCACGCCGAAGGTTGTGGAGAAGATCGCCGAGTACAAGAGGCAGAATCCCACCATGTTTGCGTGGGAAATCAGAGACCGGCTGCTGGCAGAAGGGGTGTGTGACGGCGACACGGTGCCCAGCGTGAGCTCCATCAACAGGTGAAAAACTGAACCAAATACAGGTGGTCCCCGACTTACGAGCGAGTTCCGTTCCTACGAATCGCTCGTAAGTCGAAAATTCCTACGTCGGAACACGAAACACGTGTCGTTCGTAAGTCCGGGTTTTCGTTCGTAAGTCGGAAAATGTATGCTAGCGCTACTACGAACACCCGTTTTTCAACACAAACGTACATACTGGTTCATAAACATGCACAGAACTTTGTTTACAAACGGTTAGCTAACACACTTTCATCTAAAAACACTTTCATCTGCTTTGTCACTCTTTTACAAATGTCAATGCCAGAACCTTCATTTTATTATATAGATATACTTTTTATACTTTTATACTACTATGCAAAAACTCAGGACAGTATTACACTTTTATTATTTCATTTTATGCTTATGTTTATTAAATGTTTTAGTGTTTAAATGGTTACTGTTGCACCGAGGGACTGAGAGAAATGCAATTTCAATCCTGTGTATGTCCTGTACATATTGCAGTTTTGACAATAAAGTTGACTTTGACTTTGGAAAACACATACCAGTGCTGTATTTTCTGTACAACTTTACTGTTTGTTAGTCCGTTCGTAAGTCCGGAACGTCGTATGTCGATGACGTCGTAAGTCGGGGACAACCTGTATGCAGATGACAACAAAACCTATTCTCTTGTCGACATTGACACGCTACAAATCATTTAAAGGTCATTTTAGAGTTTAAATCATTCTTTGCTTTCAGAATAATTCGAACAAAAGTCCAACAGCCGTTTAACCTCCCCCTGGATGGAAAAGGTCTGAGTCCAGGACAAACGTTAAGTAAGTTTATTTGTCTGTATCACCATACATTATCGTGGAACACCAAAAGATTAAGCCTAAAAACTTGGCTCAAAGGTTTAGGGTGATAGCTCTGATTCCATCTCTGACTTTAATCTGTGTCTTTATTTTTGGTTGTTTCTCAGTCCCCAGTTCAGCCGTCACCCCTCCAGAGTCGCCGCAGTCAGACTCGTTGGGCTCCACGTACTCCATCAACGGCCTGTTGGGCATCCACCAACCAAACACGGACGGCAAGAGGAGCCACGATGACAGTAAGAACCGGATCAAATCTTTGTTTTGAAGGAGCGCATTACCATCCCCATCAAAACTATTGTAAAGAGTCATGATGGAGATTATGTTCCAAAGGTTTTAATTTCCTTTTATTGAGCTGTGTAACTTCATCCGGTTGGATTTTTCCTGCTAACTGCCAAGAAAAGATGCCGCAGTGTTTACCTCTGCCTGAACATGGAAACAGATAAAGCTGATGGTGACGCATTGGGTTTGAATACAATATGCAAAGCAGGATTGCTTATTTTGTGCAGGTCAAACAAAAGCTGAGTATCTACCACATAACCATTTAATTGTTGACCATTCGGTTGAACATCCAGAGCAGGAGTAGTGTTTCTTTAAGGGAGGCCTGAGATACAAACACTGCAACGTATAGGACGACAAAAGGTGTTCAAACAACGCAAAGCGCAGAGAAGTCGCTTCTCTTGATGTATTTTAACTCTTTTGCTGTTCTTGGGTCAAAATGACCTACAAGGCCTCAGTGTTAAGACAGATACCAAGTTAATATATTTAAGGATCACTCAGATTGTGAGTACAACCTGAACCATCAGTGCTGTGCAGCAGAGGCCATCCAAAGTTTAACTTGCCAAATTAAAACTGCTGACTGTTAGGGGTTGAACAAGTACAGTACATAATTTTTTTAACTTGACATTAACATAATAATACTCGAGTAGAGCTCGAGTAGTTGATGATGTCACAGGATCTCAAGATGCAAAAAATAATAAACTAATTAAAACCAAAAAAAAAAAGAAGTCATTTATTATTTACAAAAAAAGACCAACAAAACATTGGGAGCATATTTTAGGCTCCTATCATTTATCTTACAGCAAATAAGTCACAAGAAACCCAAAACTGTTATTATTATTAAGCTGCAAAAGTGAAAAAAATGTGCGGCACGTCAAAAACGAAACTAAAAACAGTGTTAGTTTTAGAGATTAATATGTTAATAGGTTTTTATAGGTTTAGAGATTAATATTTTTTGCTTTTTGTTTGTGAAACAAGGTCAGAGGAAGCTGGTTCTGGTTCGGTCAATTGGACCCGGTGTTACACCACATTCTGTAACCTGCAACAGTTCATGCAACACCACCCCCTACGGTCACAATATACAGTGGTCACAGAATATGGTGTAACACCGGTCAGCAGATTCGGATGTTGTCAGTCCATACAATGGGCACTATCAACTGTTATCATCCCCATATGTAGCGGTGAAACTGTTACAATCTACCTCCTAGCATGTTCAAAAGAACGTTATCAGCGTTATAATCGCTGTGAGCGTGTTTCCGTAAACCCGGAAGTGTTGTGTTTTTGTTTTTTTCAGCTTATGTAATCGTTTTCCTAAACCTAACCTTAAACCTGACCCAGAGGACCAACCCTAAACCTAACCGAGACCCTAAACCTAACCAAGACCCTTTACTCTAAACCTAACTACGTAGCTAAAGACGGAGCCTGCTGTCATAGATTGTAACGGTGATAACGTACCTTTAAACCTCCTAGGAGGTACAGGAGGGGCAATCTGACCGCTATGAATGGTTGATAACATCCGAAGCGGGTGCACCGGTTCGCAACGCGCTCCAAACAGGAAGTTTATTCATTTTCTGTTCTGTAACTGCGACGTGATGATGTCACTACGAATACTCGAATTGAAATTAAAATACTCGATAGAGGTCCAAGTAATCGATGTGTCGATTACTCGAATACAGTAGTCCGTTAAAGCCCTACTGACTGTGTTAAAATCTGTTACCTAACAGGATGTTCACAGGGAGCTCCATGTTTAAAAACAAAAATCAAGAATAATGATTCTAGTCTCTCGCTGTCCATCGTCCATGTTGTGCGCAGGTGATCAGGAGAGTTGTCGGCACAGCGTGGACTCTCAAGGCAGCGGGGGAATCCCCAGGAAACAAATGAGAGTGGATCATTTCTCTGTGGCCACGCAACATCTGGACTGTGGCTTTGATCGGCACCACTATCCACCAGAGACCTTCAGTTCCACCTCGAGCAGCAAAACAGAACAGGTAGCAAAGGACGCGTCCCGTTAAACAGCCTGCCATCTTAGATGTATTGTTCAAGCTGTTGATTTTCTTTTGCACAGCGCCCTGAGACGACCTCTGTTGTGACTTGCTGCTGTCAAAAACCTGAAAAAATAGTTTGTAAATGTGTGCACTCTAGCTTCAGACTGAAAGTTAACCTCTGTTTATCATCGCCCAGACTTTGTACCCGCTGTCCCTCATCAACGGGAGCCTAGACGAGGCCAAGAGCAGCCTCTCGACGTCCGGCTCTGTCATTGGACGAAATCTGTCGGCGCACCAGAGCTTCTCCGTGGTCACCGGTGAGACCTTGTCATTTGGTGTATTTAAAGTGTCTGTGACATGATTTTGTTAACAATGCATAAAATTGCACTACTTAAATATCTTGTATCATTCAACCATGTTCGTTTTAGCAAACAAAATGATAAATTAATGAAAATTCCTGTCAAAGTGGGTTTGAAATTAGAAACCGTGTTTCTTCACGGGACATCCGACTACACGCGAATGCAACATCTGTGACGTAGGATTAGGAACGTCTTTAGAACGCCCCTTTTACATATTCATGGCGGACAATAAATAAGCAATCTAAGTTAAGAATTGAGCGATTTGTCTTCAAAGTCAAAGTCAACTTTATTGTCAGAACTGCAATATGTACAGGACATACACAGGATTGAAATTGCGTTTCTCTCAGTCCCTCGGTGCAACAGTAACCATTTAAACACTAAAACACTGAAACATTTAATAAACATAAGCATAAAATAGTAAAAGTGTAACACTGTCCTGAGTTTTTGCATAGTAGTATAAAAGTATGAAAATTTACACCAACACTAAAACTAAAACTAAAACACTAAACATTTAATGAACATAAGCATAAAATGAAATAATAAAAGTGTAATACTGTCCTGAGTTTTTGCATAGTAGTATAAAAAAAGTATAAAAAGTATATCTATAAAATAAACTGAAGGTTCTAGCATTGACATTTGCAAAGAGTGGCAAAGCAGCATATGAGTTAATGTACACAGTATATGTATGAGGTAGTAGTTGATGTTGGTATAGAGGCAAAAGTGGCATATGCAGTAAGGCACATTGGGCATCCTTAAATAAGGCTGGTCAGAGAATACTGTATATGTATCAGCAGTGGTGTAGATATAAAAGTAGTGTAAATGTAAACAGTAGTAATAAATGTAAACAGTAGTAATAAATGTAAACAGTTTAAATGTAAACAGTAGTATGTAAACAGTGAATGTAAACAGTAGTATGACTATAGGCAGTGATGTAATACAAACATTAGTGCAAATATGAGAAGTAGTGCAAACTGAATGAGCACATGACCGAGAGTTTAGTGAATAACCCGTTTGATGACACAGAGTCCAGTGTTAAAATCTTTGTGTTGTGTGGTAATGTGTGAGAAAGTTTTTTGTGTTAAGGCAGTTCAAATGGGAGGGGAGGCAGAGCAGGCAGAGTGTTTAGCATCCTGACTGCCTGATGAACAGAGCTGTCTCTCAGTCTGCTGGTACGAGCCTGGAGACTCCTCAGTCTCCTCCCTGATGGCAGCAGTCTGAAGCAGCTGTGTAGTGGGTGTGTGGGATCACCTGCCATGCAGAGGGCTTTCCGAGTGAGGCGGTTGCTGTGTAAGTCCTGCAGTGAGGGCAAGGAGGTGCCGACGATCTTCTCAGCTGCTCTCACGATGCGCTG
>JBBPBX010010773.1:16321-37518 GCA_038048925.1 Garcialebias charrua | reverse complement strand
TGTAGAGTGTAAGATTAAAAAGTTATATATGTCTTGGTAAAAGTTTTATTTGCCCAGTGAGGGCCCAAAAGGTCCACATAAAACACGAAATTAGCTAAAAGGTTTTGCAGATGACTGACAAACCACACAGCAAGATTTTGTTTAAGCATGTTTCCTTAAAATTCAAGGAGTGAGCTTTTATATATTCTTTTTTTTTATCCAAACCTAATTTGAGCGTCTGACTGAATATTTTTTTACTGAGTTCTACAACTGTGTGCCCATGTTTGCATATGGAATCCATTCCCACTTTCTAAAGCTTAGCATTCTGAATGGTACAACGTGGTGGTTCTGGTTGGATACCCTGGCTGGGCACACTGATATTTGGGTCTAAGTGACCCTGTTTGGGGGATTTCAGCGATGCACCTGTCAGAGATGCAGGGCTTGGCTTGGTTTCCTTCTCTTCTCTCTCTCCTGAGATGCTGTGAAAGGCCTATTCAGTCCAAAGTGACTCTGAATCAATCGTGCCAGGCAGGATTAAAGACAGGCAAGCCTTTCTTTGCTCGTCCAGATCTATCCCAGCCTTCAGCACTGACACATCCATACACATTCACACCTGACAACAGTGTTTACCCTAAGAAGACAAGACACAAAAGGAAAGGGAAAAGGGATGAGAGCCAGGACAGTGACTGACAAAGGGTATTAAACACATTTGACTAATTCTGCTGTTAGATCTCAAATATCTCGACAAGACCCTTCAATCAGCCTAAGAACCCAAAGGCACTTTAATTATGCATTGAGAACAAATAGAAGAGAACCAGGAAGGGGAGATTCATTCAATGATTGAAGCCAGAGAGCAACACAGCCCTGCTTACCACTGTCACTTCGAGAGACTCGGGGGGGAAAGGATAAAACGAGGAACTGTGAGCCAGGAACAGACTACAAAGTACACAGCCAAAGACCAAAACCTTGGTCCAAAATACACAGCCTGCCATAGAAGAAGAAGAAAAAGCTTCTTTACTTCTTCGTGCTTCAGATGCAGAACGGCTGCAGGGATTGCAGCTGCTCTGGTCTTAACTGCTACATCCAAGTCCGATCAAATTCAGCAAATACTCTAGAGACCAGTGTACTTAGGCCTTCAAAAAGATAAAGGGCCATAAAATCCCAGTGATGTTCTAATGAGGACAATGAAACATAAATACTGTACATTAATGGAGCTGATAACCGTGCAAGAGATTCACAAGGAACTAATTAAATGTAAATTTAGCTTATTTCTGTTGACATCAAAGGTGCTTATGAAGACATCTAATTGGGCATTTGTACACAATAAAAAGTGAACATGTTAGAAACATAAATATCAGCTTATGTCAAGATTGTGCCATTTTACGAGTGTCTGTTTACCTCCACATAAACAGGCTTGCCTGTAGAGACACAAACATTTGGCTCATAAATATCTCACTCTTGTCTGCCAGTGCAGCCATGGCGAAAATCCTAAAAGGCAAGCAGGCGGTTGGACAATGTCCCATTGACTTCCACTGGTTGAAGGGCTTAATGAGTGTGCTGGCTCAGCACAGTTAGAGCGTTGCCAGAGCTTTGTGTTTTATACCATTTCGACACTCATCCTGTTTCACACACAGTACCTGAAGTAGGGAACCATCATGCTAACAAAAACTGGAAGTCTCTAATGCACCATATGGCAGCTATGGAGCGCTACAAGTATAACAAAGGGGCACAAAGCTGCCATCAGCACAATGTTCTGCTACTTTAAGTCCCTTGCAGAACCTAAATGAGCTCAAGAATAAATGTCACAGTGCGTAGTAACACACTGTGCCTCTGAATAATATTTGCTATTTGCTGCACAAAGATCCCAAATTACTTCTCCTTATTCGTACAATACAAACTGCATATAAAACACAAAGTCATCAGAGTTATGCAGATTAATGTTAACATATAAAGCAGTATCTAACAATTGCTATTACATATTTTGCAGTCAGAAGTAACATGCAAGGAATATATTTTGTCTAAAGCCTTCAACGTATATGTTTAATTTTTTATTCATTTTATAAAAATAAATACTGTACATAGCAAACACATGTATCTCATTTAAAAAAAGAAAGGTGGCAGAAAGAAGAAAAAAATCTTATATCTGCCCCTTTTCAAAACAATCAATTCAAACAATAATTATCTATAAGTAACAAAAAATAAATAACTCATCTCAATTTACAAAATCCAACGCATTACACATTAAACCACTTCATATATATTTCTTTAACAACTCACTTTTGATCATTTTCTTAAACACAAACATTTACATAGCTTTTTTCACATCACACTCCAAGTTATTCCATAATCCAACTCCCTGGACTGAGGTAGATCGTCCCCTCAAACTAGTTCTATATTGTGTCTTTACAAATACATCAGTTCCCTTTAGATTGTAACATCTTGATCTTTTAACAAAATGTGTCTGAATATTTAAGGGTAGTGTGTTGTTATGAGCTTTATACATCACCATTAAAATATGGTAATCTACTAAATCATGGAACTTCAGTAATTTCAATTGAAAAAAAAAAAACAATATACTAGATAGATGACAGTAATGTTTTCTTGCAATGATCCTTACAGCTCTTTTCTGTACCACCAGAAACAAAAACTTTCTTTTTGTTTCTTTCTTGCCTGTAAACCTCAGTTCATATTTTACAAGATTTTTGGGGTGTATAAAGGTTGGTTTGTAGTTGAAGCCAAACTCAAGTTCACTTAAAGTTAGTCCCTTTGTAGGTTCTGTTTCATACAATATAAACAGTTAGCTCCATGGAGAATATAAACAACCAATAACATAAGTTATTTTTTTCCCCCTAATGGGTAAAGAGACTTTGCAGAATGAACTAGCATGACCTTGGCTGGCTATGTTCGAGACTGCCTGAAGGGCAAAATATGTCGTTACAAGTGTATCTCCAGTCAAACGATTGTTCACCTAGAATGAGGTGAAAAGCAGCCTTGGGATTACTCCCTGGAAATGAGCGAAGCACTTGGGCATCAAGAGTGAATCATTATGGTTCAGTTTGTTTGACCTTCTGGGAAAAAGAGACAAAACAGCAGCTGAGTTTACTATGAATTGGTACAGGAGAAAGGTGATGCAGATGCTACATGCATGAATATGTTGTGACATACGGTTTATGATTTTATTTCACTGCTCAGTGGGTAAGTAGCCTTGGCGTGGGGTTTTTTCTGTGCACAGCACAACTAACGAAGAACTGACTTGGTTCTGTAGAAACGAAGCATCCATTAAAGACACTGGTGCAAGCACATTGCCAAGTATCAATCCCTAAATGTGCAATGAAAGCCATCTACATCCCAGATGAACTAGAGATATTTTAATTTGTCCATGTGTCTTGCCTGCAACCTAAAATAAACAGGATAGGCTGATGTGAAGCAATAAGCTACAAGTGCAAACACACTGGGTTTTATTCACTGTTTAAGACTCTTGATGATTTACAATAAAAATTAAATATATATCTCTTGAAAAATGCATAAAAATAAAATAGGGAGCATCTGAGCATACATTTATTCCTGGAGCAGCAGTGCTGTGAATGGTAACCCCTCTGTTATGTAATGCAAAGCATTATGCATCCCTGGAGGGACACGAGGAAGATGAAGACGCAAAATATGCACATCCGCTTAAGTGAAAACCGGAGCACCACGCAAATGCCGACCGAGAAAAAGAGGATGTTAAGATTGAAAGAAATATAATCAATAGTTACTCTGCATGCCAGGCCACAGGGTAAAATTACTGTTTCCCTGCACTCTTACAGTATTTTAATAACCTTTCACTTCATATAGTAAATTATTCATCAGAGCTTAAAAGACATGTTAAGGGGAAAAAAAAACTTCAGAGGAAATGGTTTGCTAATATTGTTAAAACCTTTGCTATGATGGCAAATAATATTGGTTTTCATTATTGGTCCTTTTTCTTGATTCTTTAAATCGTTTAATTTCCCTGTTTGTTTTGATGACAATATTTTTTTGCACAAATCTCCTCCTGTGAATTGCAGTGTGTGCTGTAATTCAAATGATAACTCATATTAAAAAGAAAAAAAAGCAGATGTGTAATATTGCAGAACTGTTGGAACATGCAGCACACTCCCTTTCCTGTTTATTTTTATTTTGAGTTAACAAATCAAAGTAAATTGACCTCATTCAGTGAATCTGTGCCATGACTGACTTCATTCTGGAGATAATAAACTTAGTGTATGGTGGAACACAGACTGAAAGGGGGACCTTACACTAACCAATACAGAAAGCCAATCTGTATTCATGGAGGTTCAGGGTGTCTGAGTGCCGTTTGAATGTTGATGATTCTCAGTCTGCATCTGCTCTTCCTCCAGAGGAGGAACTGGGGGGGATGAGTCTATTACACCTTTGGCATTACAACCTCAGCTCCTGAATATTGTCTAAAAGACAAAAAACAAACCCTGCTCATCCATCAAAAAAAAAAAAACTAGTTCTTGAAAAGGAAAACAAGTCAACTTTCTAACCGTCAGCGTGCCCTAAATCATGTTCTATTGCTACATAATGATGCCCTAGTGTTCCCAAGGCCAGCTCAAGAAATATTTCCCTTTATACTTCTACTCTTCTGACAATATTATTGCTTCTTTTTATTCATTCAAAAACAGCTCAGCTGTGATGATTGTTGGGAATTACAAAGTCCTGTGTGCATCGTTGTCTCAGTCAGAATGCATGGCTCTCCTTGAGGACTCCCAAAAGAAATGACCTTCAGAGAGCACTTGAGGATAAAACAAGCTTTGATCATTTATTTCCTCACATTGTCACATTTGTGACACAAACCAGCGAGCGATTCAACCTCTGAGTTCAACATCTCCGCCCGCTACCACCTAATTTCAGCTAATAAATGCAATGTTCTCCTCTGGACTGGTGTAAAGGTCAGGTTTTAGTGACAGTTTGATGACACAGGAAAAAAAAAAGTCCTGGGTCCTCGCTTCCCCAATCTCCCACTAAATGCCTCATTGGAGGTGCCTTTACACTTGACATGCTAATTAGCACAGGAAGGAAATGGACTGTGTAACTACTCTTTTCTGGTCAGCCAACCTCCGAGTTCCCATCAGCCTCACTTCTTAATGCACTGGAACGTACAAAGGAATGTATTTTACTAAATAACTGTTGAGCATCAATCCCTACAGTAATGCTGTGACGTAATCGCAGTTGTATTATTCACTATATCCCAACCACAGAGCTGCAGGGAGGGAGGAAAAAATAAGAACATAATCTCACAGACTGGAAGAAAAACCAAGTTTTTAATTCATAAAGCGATTTTGCATTGAGGAGGCGGTAATAGGACTTCATCACTGACGTCCATTGGACTACCATCATCAAAAGCTATCCCAAATCAAATTCTCTCTCTCTGAATAAATACTTTCACCCCGTTGAATGATTTAAACATCATCAAGATTAAACATTACTCCTCTTTAAATACAGCACTTGTTTTCAGTGGAGAGCACAGCATGTTTAGCCGACTAAGAGGATTTACGCTTCCTAAGTAGCCTACTTTTTCATTCATCAACTTGCAATGCAAATCCCAGCGAGTGTGTGAGTGTGTGTTTCAAAAAGTTTCGGTCATCTGGTTAAAAGTGGAAACATTTGAACAAAAGTGCAACTCCAGTAAAGCAACACACTGCCATCTCCCCACTACTTATAAATGTACATATTTTACAATACTTTACTATTTATGGCACCAAAGTGTTCTGCAGGGACATTTGCTATTAGAGCACATTCATTTTAATGACAGCTTTAATGGAAGTCTTCTTTATCCTGATTTATCATTGGAAATTTTGATTTATGTTTAATTCCCTTTGTAGTTTTTTGCACAATGGCTGATAATTTAAAGTTCTCAAAAATACTTTGGTTTTGACTTTTGATTCTGTTTAGTTAGAAATTTAGACCCTGCATAACAACACATTTTTAAGCCTTTACAATCTTTAAAGCACTGCTCAAAACGAAAAAAATGATTCCACCCAAAACACATTCATAAAATGAGGTTGATCAAATACTAAGTAAATGATTGCATGAATTGGCACCTAATGTGCTCGACACCACTAAATATGATCATGTGCTGATTGCCTACACGTATATTTTTCTTTCCAGTTGAAGGTTGTGAACCCCTGGTAATCACTTGAAGAATTTTAGAGGCTGCACAGAAGGCCAGGCTGTCATCAGACACCATTTCAAAGACAAACCTGACATGGATAACTTTCAGCACAATATTCTGTGTAATTGCTGTACGTGATTGGCACTCCGCCACACTGCTTGTAAGTTTGGTCTCGAGCCAGAAGCACGAGTGACACCAGGAGGGAGTGACATTTCTCCAAGGGCCATCTAGAATGGAATTGGGCAATCCTAAAATACTTTATAACCTTTCCCTTTTACAGCCAAAGAAACTTTGTTCCAACTTTCCCATATTGCACAAAATATTACACATGACTTGAGGCAGAGCACTCTACAATGAAAGTGTCCAAAATGCTCAAAGCGAGGACATAAATGTGCCAGAAAAGAGACAGAGCCTTTTCAACAGCAAGCTCATCAAATATGTAAGAGTCTCAGAAAGAACAAGACCTAATATCCTCATTTTCTTGGGCAAACTCCTTTGTTTGTCTTGAAAAGACAACTTGCAAAGAAAGTGAACGTCACATAGGGGTGCGAATCTCTCAGTGTCTGGAGAATCGATTCGATTCCGATTTTTTTATGCACCGATTCAATTAAAAATCGATTTTCGATTCTAAAACGACTTTCATTCCAGGATCGATTTTCGATTCTGAATCGATTTTCGATTCTGAAACGATTTTCGATTCTGAAACAATTTTCAATTGAAATCATGAAAAGATTAAACAATAATGTAAACAAATAAAACATTTATTTAAAACAATAATGTATGCTTGTAGCAAACATTAATAATGTCAAATAATACAGTATGAATACAGCAGCCTGAATTGTGAGCAGATGGGTATATGACTTGGCTGCAGCAGCTTTGATCGGGTCCCTGAGGTCACTGGTGCCTATATCCAGCAGTCACTGTGCGAGAGGCAGGGGACACCCTGGACATGTCTCCAGTCCATCACAAATAATTCAAAATACAAACGCAAACAAAGATTTCAATCTACTGTATTGCATAAACATTTAACTCAAAATAAAATAAGACTTCAAAATCATATTGCATTCATCCATGTTTCAAATGTGTATGGATGGATTTTGTTTAAAAGATTTGTTTGGTAAATCTTTTCAACAAAAGCCATCTATCCATCATCTTTACCCGCTTTATCCTTATCGGGTCCTGGAGGTCACTGGTTCGGGTCAGATTTCTTCTTCTTTCTGCCACCTTTCATTTTATGTATTCTTTCATATACTATGAGATATGGTTTTATTTTCTTTATCTTTTGGGTTTTAATGTAAAAAAAAAAAAAAAAAAAATCGATTTTGGGGCTTTTAGAATCGATTCTGAATCGCCAGGACTAAGAATCTAGATTCTTTAAAAAAAAAACAATATTTTTCCTGCACCCCTAACGTCACATATAAATCAACAAACTGAGGTCCTAACTGAGCGTTCATTTTTATGTTCAAAGAGATTTTTTGTGATTTTTTTTATAAGACTGGAAGAAATGATATGAGATTTTTATTAGTTTGTCTCAAAATGTTGTTTTATTCCCTAAAAAAGTGAGTCCAAACTGCTTCTATAAGAGTAAAATCACAAGTTATTCTTGCATATATAATTCAATTGAGTCAGCGAAGGTCAATTTGGAGTAAATTTGAAATTCAATCATCATCCTGTTTGTCCTTTATAAATAAAAAGTCAAGACCTTGAACAATTTACTATTTTTTGGCAGGTATTTTCTGGGATAATAAGGACTGAATGGGGCTTAAATCCACTTTATTTCTCATGCTTTCTTAGCCTCTGATTTTCTCGACAATGTCAAACCATTTTTGTTAGCATGCCCACCATGATCAATAACACCAGAGAATTACAGGACAGAGTATGTTTAGGTTTGAACCTTATTGTGAGAAATAGTTTATTGTCACAATAATGATATGTACATGTGTCTACATGTAAAAAATAAAAATAACTTTGGCTTTTTTTCTTGCAATATCCCTTAAAATAGAGCAAGTACAATAGACTATTTTTCTCTTTGGTTGTTATTTGTGTTAAGGGAACACAAAGGACCCCAGTTGATGATGACATGTCTATGGTATATCTGTGGTCCACCCATTTCTGTGCCAGGAGCTAAGTTGGGTAACATCCCTGAAAGAAAAATGACACAAGTAAGCAAAAACCTTTTTGCTATATTTCCTGTCACTTGCTGTGACACACAGTCATTTAAATGCAAAGCACTCCAGGAGGAAGACAAACTGTAGGCTTTAAGTTTTAAGTAGGAGTTGACAGCTGATGGGTTCATCATTTGTTGCATGAATCCTTGAGGGGTTGTGATAAATACAGATCTGGAAGAGTGCCGAGGAGTTAGAAGTAGCTTGGAAACCACAGAAAAACATTTTAACTGTACAGCCAAAAAGGTGTACACATTTCCCAGAGATTCTGACCTAAGTGATTGTGCTATTCCCAGCCAGGCGAAGCATTTAGGTAGAAAGATGTTTGGTAAGAGGAATGTGCTCAGAGGCAAGTTGACCTATGAACTGTTCGGTCATCCACCTAGAATTTCAAAGGAGGTATTTCCTAAGATCTTGTAACATTCATTCTATTTCAACCAAGGCCAATCAATCTCAACCAGAGGCAGAAAGGAAAGGGGCAGCTCTGGAAATTGTAAAATCAGTATAAAAATTACTAGAATGGATTTTTTTATTGGCATCTTGGACTGGTTGTTTTGGTTTTAGAGGCGTGCACTGCGATAGCGGTCTTTTGCACGTGACGTCACGGCTCATGTCTTTTTGCACTTACGGTCGCCATGTTGGGTGTATACCGGTTCATTTAAACAGAGGAAGTCCATGTTAAACACAGTGCGATACAGAACAATAACATCAGCAAAATGCAAACTAAATATAAAAATGAGCAGAAGGTTTATAGAGAGAAACTCAACCTTGAAGCCAGAGAACGTTACATGGTGAAGTTAGCTTCAATTAACAACATTGATCGTTACGAGGTAGCAGCTAAGGTATGGACTTCCTCTGTTTAAATGAACCGGTCTCCACCCAATATGGCGACCGGGAATGCAAAATGTCACGTGTCTGCAAAAGACCGATAGTCATCATACCTAAATGAATCAACAAAACAGATGATCTATACATGTTTGTTTGTCATGTCTGATTGCACAAAACTGAAGCCTTATCTTTACAAATTAATACACTACAGTGGCCCTAACCCCCAATTTACACTACATGCGTTCCGGCTCCGCCCCGCTCCGGTCCGACCTCCGCAGCAAATACGCACCCATTATAATCAATGAGAGCGTTTACACTGGCTCCGCACGGCGGCGGCGAGCGGCGGCGAGCCGACGGCAGTCCGTCAAAATAGGATCCGATCCTATTTCTGCCGGACGCCGGAGCTGTGCCGGAGTCAACTTTTAAAGATTACGTCGCACCAACAGGAAAAGGAACGAGCACAACATCCGTATTTACAAAATAAAATCACCACGGGCGGACTAATCCTAGCTCTATACGGATTTATTTGTACAAAAATGCTGTCAAACTATCATTTATGACTACGCCTACAAACGCAATACAAGAAATAAATAAATAAATAAAGTATTTTATTCTGAAATGTAATAAATCACTTCCTGTCGCTCAAACCATGTCCTGTCGCTCATTTACGAGAGAAGATCAACAATCAAACAGCGAGGCAGTCTCTACTGTTGTTCTCCTTCTTCCACCTGAATGAATTGTTTTGTTCTGACTTCATTATTTATCACTTGATTTATCGCGCAATCTCGCAATTCCCGCGCATGCGTCTCGGAGTGGCGCATCCAGGCGGACCGGACCGGAGCGGAGGTAGTGTAAACTGGACTTTGAGACGCTCAGCTGCGACCTGCGGAGCGGGGCGGAGCGGAGCTGGAACGCATGTAGTGTAAATTCCGGGTAAGGTGTAAATGAACAGCATTTGAAAAAATGGAATTACATTTGAAAAAACACAAGAAAAACAACAAAAACACAACAACATTTGAAAAAACAGAATTACATTGTAGTGACAAAGCTAAGATACATATATTTAAACATGTATTTTCTGCTTTTTTACATATCTTTACATATTTATATCTCACTTTCCTGCTTGTTGGGGTAATATTTATTTGAAGTCATGTGGCAAAGCCAATTTTGGAAGTAGTTGTGAATTTTGAAGACTTTTTTTTAACTTTCCCATCAATATTTTGCGATAACTTTGCTATTGTCAAAGATCAACTGTAACTCCTTCACAGAAGAGCATGAATTACTACGTATGACAGGGAGCACTTGGTTTACATGCTAGGTCAGTAAAGCCACATGCCCCTCTGGCCCATATAATGCACGAAGGTCATCTGCAGTCCGAAGAGCCTGTGAGCTGATTGAGGGGGTTATATATAGATAGCACTGGCAGGCTAACATTCAGGAGACCAGGATGGGGCTCTGTCACTAGGCCTGCAATGATTTAGAACAAAATCTTTAATCTAAAATCAGCCCATGGCATAATGGAGCCAGACTATTTAGCATGATACAAACCATGAACAAGATTTCCCCCGTGGGTTGAGGAGATGAAGTGAATCAATTTGAAATAAATGAAGGATGATGAGACATTAATTGTCAGTGCAAAGGTGACAGTTTAAAAGGCAGGTCTGATTTGTAGACACCGGGGGCGGGGAACATAGTGAGGAGGTCAGCTATTTACCTCCGTGACTGGAAAAGGTGCACGCCAGTCAGCTTCTGGGCACATGATCTAAAATAGGTCTTTCTTTTGAGAAATGTTAATGTGCGTGCCAAGAGGGCGCTTACGCATTTGCATGTGAAAGGAGCAACTTAAGAGTGCTACTGTGACCATCTTTGTCATACTTTGATTGTCAAACCATGAAGCAAGAGCTTTTTTCCTTCTTTTTTTTTTTGTATTGTCAAATTAATTGGAAAAAAAAAGGTCTGAAAATGATTTTTTTTAAACAATATCTAACACAGCTTTTCTAAAGTTGAACTTTGGATCATATGTATCAATATATTTAGTGCTCATGGCAGAACAAGGACAGCTGTAGCCAGAAGATTCCTGAATCTGAGACACCAGATTCATAATTTATGTGTCCACATGCTCACCCACAGCGATGAGTTTAGACAGAACACGACAAATATTTTAGAGGCAGTGTCTTAGCAAAGGCTACAAAGTGAAAAAGAAGGGATCACAACACGCTGTTTTGTGCATGCAGAAGAAATGGCAAATATCTGTTAAGTTTCTAGAGCTTTTCACACAAGTCTCTTTAGTATACAAAGAAAATGAAGGACGCTGAGTGAAACATAAAGAAGGACTGATGTTTAGGATGAGGTCCAGTATGAGTCACTTTGAAGAGCCGGATCAGAACACTTCATATCTCAGTTGCTACCAAGCTTAATGTAATGTTTGTACAGTTGGCCCAGTTGCCATTTGGCATTAAAAACACAAGCAAAGACGTGATGCAGCTAAACATGAGACTTCTCTGATCGCACCTCGAAGCTTTCAAAACACAAACTGTGGCTCTGAAAATGACATGATGTGGAACAACTCGAGGTCATATGTTAAGGAACGAAGGAAAAGCATAAACAAACACCAAGATCTCAGAGTTTAAACGGACGGTCATGGGGGTAGAGCGAAAACAACTTCAACTGAATTAGAGGAATCAAAAACTTTTAGATGCACTTGATGCTGCACAAGGTATTTAACATCATTTTGCCACTCATAGATATATAACATTAAAAAAGAGCCAGTCAAATATAGTTTTAATTCACTTACAGTATATTATCCTTATTCATCCATTCAACCTGTATTTATACAGGTTTCATTGAACCTCGAGGACTCATTCATAAGAAAGACCTGCTTTTAACAAAGAATGATGACAACAGTAAACAATCTTAAAAGAAGGTATATACATTGAAGAAAAAAAATGCATGAATTATGATTCATGTGCTGAAATTTTTATTGTCTCAAAGCAAACAAACTAAAAGTCTTTCGGGATTTTGAAAAACTTTCAGCACTACTGAGTATTTGGATTCATGATATCTTTTTTTTAGCATTGAACCATCCATATATGCACTGTAGGCCAAATGTTGTTAAAATGCAATACCAAGAAAGAAGAGATTTAGATTCAGTCAAGTTATTTTTGTCCTAAAAGAAGCACTTAGTAGCTTAAAAAAAACTAATATTAAACAAGGACATCCTCTTCTCACTATTTCTTAGCAAATTACATCAAACACTTCATGATTAAAAATTAGAGAGACATTTGTTAGGCTTGATCTATGAAGAAGCTCTCAATACGTGTGCAAATGTGGAAAATAAATTCCATTCATGTTCATCACTTAAATGAGAATTAAAGTCGAAATGGAGGGAAGAGCAGTGCATAACCAATGAAGACATCGGACAGGCTCTAATTTTTTACAATTTTTTATATACTGTACATATAATTCCAGGCTGAATTAAGCAATATTCAAGAATCGAGAAAGACTCCATCCATCTTTAATTTCAATTATTGAGCTCATTAAACATCCCAACGTGTTGTGTGACCCTCTATGGGCACAAACAAACAAAATACTTACAGAAAATATGTTTGAAAAACTATCCAAACAATCATAAACCAGGGAATAAAGTGGGTGTTCGCTGTGGGATTGGTGGAGTAACTAAAAATTTCTTTCTCTGAATGTCAGAATGATTATTGAACCTAAGCTACATCTGTCAGCCATTCTGCTCCTGGATAGCTTAGCAAACAGACTGTTAGCGGTTAATCCCTGTTAGCCAAGTAAAAACAGCAGGACTTAAGGAACTGAAAACCTTCATAGCAGCTAACCAAAATAAAAATAAAAACTATTTATGAAGTCTATGAAGGTAATATTCAAGATAGGGCCATTGCCTGTACAGTAAAGTAAGTTGAAGTAAAATAATTTACTTGATGGATAGCGTAAACTGTCCTGGCGTTGCTTGATCTGGCTTCCTCTCAGGACTGTTTACTGTTGATTTGTCTGCTTGCCGGCTTTGTGTCAAGTCCACACGCTCTGTTAATTCTTTTGCTTGTGCTGCCAACCTGGAGGTCAAATAAAGGCATTGCTTTACATAAACAAGCGAGTCTGCTTGAATAGCTGTGTGTCATGGCAACCCACCGAGAAAAGAATAAAAACTTCTTTGGCTTTGTGGTACCTGTTCAGAAAGAGCATACCGTACATAAAATGGAACCAGGAGATAAAAAAATGGTTGTGTCTGACAGAGTTTAGGATATAGATTATTGTAATTTTAGATCATTTTTACTACTGTTTCAGTTTGGTAAGATTTTTTATGACTAACAACTAAAACAATTTCGAAGTTCAGGCTCAATAATTCAGGTAAAAAACCAACAAAGTTAAGAGATCATCTGGACGTCTTTTTTTTTTGAGACATTTTATTCTTCATCTAAAGGACTGCATCAGTCCGAGTAGCCTCAACAAACTCAGTCCCACAAGCAGCGCACTCACATAGTGGATCAACCAGTTTGGAGTGAAAAGATGGTTCTGGGGCCTGCCGTCTCCCCCGTCAAGTCCTCTGAAGCAGTCATAGCAAAAGTGGTTCAAAACTTTAAAGTTCATGCTCAATGATCCAGGTATGAATCCAACAATGTTCAGTCAGGGCATCTGGACTGTTTCCCTTTTTGTTGAGATGTTTCACAAGAAACTGTCCAGATGATCTAACTCAACCTTGTTGGATTCCCCACCTGGACCACTGAGCATGAACTTTGATGTCCCAAACCACCCTGGCCATGGCTGCCTCAGAGGAGCTGATGGGGGAGAGGGTGGGCCCCAGAAACCATCTTATCACCATCAAACTGATTGGTTCACCATGTGGGTGTGCTGCTTGTGAGAATAAGTTTGTTGTGGCTCCTTGGTCTGATGAAGTCCTTTGGATGAAGGACGAAATGTCTCAAAAAAACAAAACAAACAACAACAAAAAAGTCCAGATGAACTGACTGGACTTTTTTTGGAACTAAAAATATTGCCCTTTATTTCTATTATTTACCAAAATGATCGGTGTATGAATGCATGTATGAATGGGTGGATGGTTGGTATTGTAAAGCGCTTTGAGGCTCCTCACAGGGGGCTAGAAAGCGCTATATAAATAAGCTCCATTTACCATTTACCATTTACCAAAACATGAATATAAAATGTGCAAAGTGACAAAATATTTTTTTTCCACCAAACAACATATTTATTTCCTTAAATAAGCCAAAATGTTAGTCTGAAGTATAAAAAAAAAGAAATTGTTTTTGTTGAATTAAAGAAATGCTATAAAAATAACCACAGGACAAATGAACACATACTAATCTAATTGACTAATTAAAATACTTGGTGCTACAGTAGCTCCTGCTCCAAGAAGGAAACACAAAAACTAGCTCAAAATTAGATAAAAACAATGAAATCTGAATTAATCACTGAATCATAGAATACAAATTACTTTTCACATTGTTTTGTCTAATATCTGTCACTTCACCACCATACAAGAGAAGATAATAAAAAAAGGAATTTACACATTTTCACCACCTTTGTTTGAACAAGAATTGGTTCACAACAAAAAAAATGAAACAGAAGAACAATGATTTTGATACAAATTAAATCAGTTCTAGAAGAATGTTAAAAAAGGTCTTCATTTTGCTTATACAATAAAACATTTTACACATTTTCATTCCTATCTCTTCTTTATGATGATTTATTTTCTCCGTTCGAATATATATTTTTATGCCAATCCAGATTGTATCCTTTAAAAAGTAATAATCTGTTGTTGCAGTCCACTCAGCCCCATATTTTTTTTATTTTATTTAACCTGACAAATACTGCAGCAGGCCTTTTGAATGATCTGATCACCTCAGTGATTTTCATGTGACCAACCCCACAAAATCAAGAATCAGCTCAAGAGTGGAAAATCTGGACTTTTAAACAGTGGAGTTTCATAAATGATCTGCCGACTGAGAGGAAGAGAGAAATGATGCACAGTAAAGAGTACGACAGATATTAAATGGTCATTAATCACAAGTCTTGACTTCTAGGTCTTGAAAATTTGGAATGATGTGAGAAGACTCACTGAATCTGATCAATATAAAACAGCTAATTCACCATAAAATTAAAGAAAAAAACGTTTTTTTTTTTGCTATTATTAAATTTATAGTATGATACACTGCTCTTGTTAAAGTCTTTATCTGCTTTATACATTTTAAACACACTCAGAAAAAGTATAGATAGGGGATAATATATTCTTCAAACCTTTTTATTTTATTTTATGAAATCACTTTATTAACACCTGCGACCTAGCAAATGTTCCTAAATAATTTAAAGTACGCAATCATTGAAAACGCTGAGCTGTGACTTTCACTTATTCTTTAAGAATGCAAGGCAGTAATAATGGTCATGTCAAGAGTTTGTTAAGGATTGTGGTTTTAAATAAAACCAATATAAATTAGTCAAAAAGAATCCTATTTGATGTGAGGAACGAAGTTTTAAAAATAAAACTGATTGATCATTTTGGCATGCTGCGCTCTTAATCCAGCTGTGCAGCTGAATGAATAAATGCTGTTTTGTCAGTGAAAGAGGAATTTGCCAACAAGTTCTCTGTGCTTTCAACAAGCTTCAGCCTTCTTCAATACTTGGAAAATGTAAGTTTTACCTGGAAATTGTCTACATTTTCAATAAATCTCATGTAATATGTAAAAAATACTGTTGATTTTGGTGAGAAAATGATGAGGCATGATGCAACAGCTTGGGGACACTTGGCAGGATATCAATGATTAAACACTCAACATAAACTCCTGCTTAAAAAAAGATCAATGTGAGTGTAGTACAGCATGTTGCCCAGCGCTCGAGGAATAAGGGCTTCACCTTAAGCTGTCAGTTTGTAGGGTCCTCTGTGACTCACCTTGTTTGATGTTGTCGGTCAGTAATTGATCACACACCAACTGTAAACAAAGTCAAGCGTGGGAAAGACAACTAAAGATGCCTAAAACCTGACATTTTGGCTGAAAGTTGCGTTCCTCTGATGAAAATGAACCAGTAAAAATGAAGGTGTGATGCTGATTATGTGGTGTGAATGTAAATGGATTAATGCTGCATGTTGGACTGAGTGGCGTAGGGCTTGAAAGTGGAATCACCACCACAGTCAGGCTGAGGAGTCGTATCACTCATTGGAAGGACACTAACCTTATGGCAGCTGATCTGCATTAAGACACAGTCTCATTACCCTTTGCAAATGGGTTAATTGCTGTGACACTTTATGCAGCATCCGATTCCTCAGTAATATGAGCTGTGTTGAGTGGGTAATGATGGTAAAAAAAAAAAAAAAGGTAAAAAACAGAACTCTGAAAAGATCAGATCTTTAAAATATGCACCTCAAGAAGATGTTTCGGTGTCAGTCTGACATCAACTCTGACACTGTCGGAGTTGATTCTCTAAAGAGCCGAGCTCCCTGATCAGACACTGTAGAAGAAAGTCATCTGCACTGTAGGTTTTACTGGCCTCTGGCTGCTCAGAGGCAGGTGTCAGGCAATGCCAGCAACATGACAGAGAGCAGGTTCTCCCCAATGTGGGGTTCAATCTATTAGGAGAAACCGGAGCCCTCATGATTGACGAGTTGCTCCACCTCATCCATCAGGTCTGGCACACAGAGGCCTGACACTGCCATATCCCTCCCATGTGGCAGGGAACCGCCACAACCCTGAGCTATATTTGCTAGCTGACATTAATGCTTTGCTCTTTCCTGACGATACATTATAATCCCTCTACCCCCTCCCTTTTTTTTGCTCTGCTTCCATGACATTGCAAATCTATGGCTATCTTACCCTCTGCCATGTTACGACTGCAGATTTAACATTATGAGCAGGCTGAAAGGTAGACGTTGTGAGGAATGAAATCAGATTAAAAAGTAAAGGTTTTAGTTCTCAGTGCTTTGATGAAGTTAACTTGTGCTAACACAAGAAACACATTAGAAAAAAAGTCAGTATTATTTTAGAAAATGAATAAATGATGGGTTTCGTGTGCCCAATTTTAATGTAAACCAGAGAAATTGCATTTCCTGTGAAAATGCAGTGTGAATGCTTATTGCTGAAGCACTTGCTGAAAAACAGCTGAACTTAGTTAAAGGGGACCTAATATGCAAAATTCACTTTTTAATGTTTTTTTTTTTACTCAACTTTGGGTATGTACTTCTTAAAAAAACAGTCCTAGGACCAAAAAAATGCACCCAGTGGTATATTTACTCTAAGTATATTTATTTTTCAGGGATATTAATGTCTCGTTTTCAAATCCTGGCGCTTGTGATGTCACAAGCCGTAGGACAACCCACCCCAACCTGAGTCCAGCCCCTCACCTAGCAACCCCTGGTGAGGCTCCACCCACTTCAGTATAAAATATGTCACGGTTGTTTTTCCTGAGTTCATCTCAGCACAATGGCTAAAAATGTCACAGAGTCTAGCCAGCTCTTGTAGTGCTGAGACGTAATGAGCGACAGACTCACCCGGCCACTGCGTCCTCTGATGAAACTCAAAACGGTTCATCCGCCGGCTCCATCCGGAGCTGAAATGAGTCCTCAGTGCGGCCGTAGCCGTGGCATATTTATTGTCCGCTAACGTGAGCGTTGCGAAGATTCTCTGACCCTCCTGGCCCAGACAATGGCGGAGGAGCGCGCACTTCCTTGCTTCCGCCAGGTCAGTGTGTCCCAAAGCCAGCAAATAATCCTCAAACGCCGTCAGCCATCTGTCCCACGGGACAGCTGGGTCACCGCGGACAGGCAGGAAAGGTGGCGGTGGTGGTAAGGCGAGTTCGGCCATCCTCGTCTGCCTTTGGAGGGCGGAGTTAATGTAAACAGATTTTTGAAGGGCGTGGCCTTCAGAGCTCATTATCATAAACAGCTCGTTCTGAACGGAAGTCAGAGCAGGCAGAACTAGAAAGGGGAAATTTTATTATCTAAGAATTATTTTGTGCATTAAATTGAATGAACATGGTCTGGATAGCCCACAGACATACCATAAAAATTTATAGGACCTATAATTGGTCCCCTTTAAAAACATGTTGAAATGTAGTTGAAATTGAAGAACAAGCCCAAGTTAGCTTGGCTTGCCTTAGTGTTGCCATCGGACGCATGCGCAAAACGCTGTGTTCCGTCGAAAGTTTTTTTTTTTTTGTCGAAAGTTAAAGTAAGCGTTGGTCAGCTTTAAATCAGAGTTGTCAGATTTAATCTTTACTTTTTTTAGTTTAAAACTGTGTGTAAGTGGTGTTAAAGTCTTTTCTTCGAGCGCTAAGTATCGAAGCTATAAGCTAACTTCGTCCGGCTTGCCGTAGTTTTGCCGTATACGGACGCATGCGCAAAACGCTGCGTTCCGTCGAAAGTTTTTTTTTTGGTCTAAAGTTAAAGTAAACGTTGGTCAGCTTTAGAGAAACCTGCTCTCTGATCTGTGAACAGAACGCTGTGTTGTGTGATTTTACTGCGAGACCCTCTGGTCAAAGCCACAGAGGAAACTGGTTCTTCTTCTTCTGGTTGCCTTGTCAGATCTCCTTAAAGCAGAAGGAGACGCCCTCTAGAGGGTTGGAGGCTGAAGTGTTTTCAGTGTAAAATGCTCTGTTGTTTTTTTCTTAAGTGACAATATTGGAAACTGTTACGAGTTAACAACATATTCTTTAGTTTAAAACTTATGGCTAAAACTACACAAGATATATTTTGCACTGTTTTGCACTACAAGAAAGAAGCCTAATGCTTGAGTTGTTAATTATTTAAAAACTCTCTGGACCTAGTAGTGAAATGTTCTTAATAGAGATTATTTTGTGGTATAGCAGTTTTCAAAATAAATTATGGCAAAAGGACACCCTATGCTTTTTAAAATTTATTTCTATTGCAAGTTTTATACCAAAAACATATCGCGATATATATCGTTATCGTCACCCTTCACAATACATATCGTGATATGAATTTTAGGCCATATCGCACATTCCTAGTCCCTGACTTACCACGGCCTCGACTTTCGGACTTACGACGTTCCGACTTTACGAACAAGCTTACGAACAGTACTGTTGTACAGTAAATACATTACTGGTATGTGGTTTTAGATGAAAGTGTGTTAGCTAACCGTTTGTAAATAAAGTTCTGTGCATGTTTATGAACCAGTATGTACGCTTGTCAGAGTCAGAGTCAGAGAGAATTTATTGTCATTTGCACCGCATGTAGTACATGTGTTGAAAACGAGATTATGTACACAGGGTCCCAGTTACATCCAACAACAAATGCAAGAGAAAAACAATAATAACATCTAGGATTAACTAAGAGAGACATCAGCTAGTAATACACTAAGCCCTAATGTAGTAGAAAAACATCATTATAAACAGCAGCACGAACATGAGCAGATGGTCACAGATGAACGCAGATAGTCACAGATGAACGCAGCAACAAGAAACAGATCAGTATCAGCATGATGTGACATTTTGCAGTGTTTATTCTTATTATTTATTTATTCATGAGTCTGACAGCCTCAGGGTAGAAGCTGTTCCTCAGTCTAGTGGTTCTACATTTGATGCTCCTCAACCTCCGTCCCGAGGGGAGTGGTGCAAAGAGTGAGTGTGCTGGGTGAGTGAGGTCTTTCATGATGCAGGTGGCTCTTTTTCTGCATCTGGAGGTGTAGATGTCTGTGATGGTGGGGAGACTGACTCCCACAGACTTCTGTGCAGCCTTCACCACTCTTTGTAGAGCTTTCCTCTCTGCAACTGTGCAGCCTCCATGCCACACGTTGATGCTGGAGCACAGGACGCTCTCCACTGCACACCTGTAGAACGAGGTGAGGACTGGGCTTCTCAGACCGGCTCGTCTCAGCCGTCTGAGGAAGTAGAGTCTCTGATGACCTTTCTTGATCAGGCTGGTGGTGTTATTGCTCCAGCTGAGGTTATCATTCAAGTGTACACCCAGGTACTTGTAGCTGGAGACCACCTCCACCGCAGATCCACCTATATACAGTGGGGTGTGGGTGTGTTTGTTCCTTCTGAAGTCCACAATCATCTCCTTCGTCTTCTTCACATTCATGTGAAGGTTGTTCTCTTTGCACCAGCTCTCCAGATGTTCCACCTCCTGTCTGTAGCTGGATTCATCATTATCTGTGATGCATCCCACCACAGCTGTATCATCTGCAAACTTAACAATATGACAGCCTGGAAGTGTGGCTGTACAATCATATGTGAGCAGAGTGAACAGAAGAGGGCTCAGCACACATCCTTGAGGAGAGCCAGTGCTGAGGGTGATGGTGGAAGAGGAGAAGTTGTGGATCTTCACGGACTGTGGTCTGTTTGTTAAGAAGTCTAAGACCCAGTTACAAATAGAGGGGCTTAGTCCAAGTGTAGATAGTTTGTCTATCAGAGTTTGGGGGATCATGGTGTTGAAGGCAGATGTGAAGTCCACAAAGAGCAGACGCACGTATGAGTCCTTCTGATCCAGGTGGGTGAGAGCAGTGTGGACCACAGAGGAGATGGCGTCCTCTGTTGATCGGTTCTCACGGTATGCATATTGATGAGGGTCCTCGCTGATGTTGACGGCTGTCTTGATGTGGGACATGACCAGTTTCTCAAAACATTTAGCGACTATCGGGGTGAGAGCCACCGGTCTATAGTCATTCAGACCAGTCACTGTGGAGCTTTTTGGGACTGGGATGATGGTGGCAGTCTTCAGGCAGGTGGGAACTGACTCCAGTGAAAGTGAGGTGGTGAAGATGTCAGCCAGCACCTCACAGAGCTGGTCCGCACATTCCTTCAGAACTTTCCCTGGGATGTTGTCTGGACCCGTAGCTTTATGAGGGTTGATCCTTCTGAGACTACCTAAATTGTTCAGTCTCATGTTGATAAACGGGTGTGCGGCGCAGCGTTAGCATACATTTTCCAACTTACGGCCAAAAATCCGGTTTTACGAACGCCACGTGTAATGCGTTCCGACTTACGAATTTTTTGGGTTACGAACGGTGCGTAGGAACGGAACTTGTTCATAAGTCGGGGACCACCTGTGTACTGTATACTGTATATATACGTGTGTGTGT
>JBBPBX010010773.1:0-14795 GCA_038048925.1 Garcialebias charrua | reverse complement strand
ATATATATATATATATATATATATACAATTATTGTAGTGTTTGTTATAATTCATTTTAAGGATTCAAGGAACCAACATTGTTGCAGATTCTAGATAAAAGCAGCTTTTAAAATAATCGACATTCAGCAAAACATCCTTTATTTTGTAAAACATTGTTGATGCTGCTCCTGCATCTCACTCTCACTTTATATGTTCTGTACAGTTTGACACATCTTCTCTCCAAAATAGACGAGGTGGATATTTATAGTCACATGTTGAGCTGCTTCTCTGATGCTTCGCAGGCTTTGTTTAAAGAGGACGCGATTAAGTTCAGCAACTGTGTTGAATGTGAATGCAACGCGGCTGCTGCTTGTTTTGTTGAGGACTTTACAACGTCAACCCCTTTTCATCAGTCATTTGATCAAAGAAGCTTTGCTGTTCTGTCAGATATAGTCACTTTTAAGACTGTTTTAATTAAACAAGTCCACTGCGGTCATAACAACTAAACACAGAGATGTGAGCTGTTAAAACATTGCTTAGGTTCAATGAAAACATTTTAATCAGAGTTCAGTGAAGAAAAGCTGCAGTTTTAAACCAGATGTTCAGCGATTCCTCTTCTTCCTTTACTGATGATGGTAATAAATGTAGTCTTATGGTAGCTTTGCAGGCGAGGCTGTCTGAATTAGAAGCTTGGTTCCATGCTGGTGAAGAACCATTACCCATAGGCAGTGCGGAGCCATTGAGACTAGCTCTTGTGCATGGTTTTTCAGCAGACCCCGAGCAGCAGGAATCACAGGGCGACAGTCCAGAGTCCATCCAAGACTGCTTTCCTCCACCTGCTTAAAGCTGCACTATGTAACTTTGTAATGCAGTCTGTAACTTTTCTAACAATATATTTTTAACATATTTCTTCACTCTGTCACTATCTACTGACAGACTGATGTTAGACAAAGTAATCTCTGAAAAAAACTATAGTCCCCTTGCTTCTCTATCAGCATTTATAAAAACACTAAAAACACAGAGTGACCCGGACAATGACCAGCCAATAAAAACAGAGTTGTTTGTCACGCCCCAACCCACGCCCCCGCCTGTCCCAGCCCCAGCGCCGCGCACGTTCTCATTCAAAGGATTGCAAAGCGATGCAGGACTGTTTTGTATGTGACACAAATGTATTAAATATCCCTTCTTCATCCCAGAGCTGGACTTTTATTTTGTTTTTTTGCCAAAAGTCAAGTGATCGCTTCATCCTTCACTGACAGGAATGAGGAAATTGATTTGTCACGACTCACGAGCGAATTAAATCATGTCCAAAGTGGCTGGTGAAGCTCTGCTGATTTCAGGGTGTTTTTGTGTTGTTGGACCAGTGATTCATGGTTTTATTATATTTTTTATAACGTTTTATTAACATATAATCCACTGGTTCTTAACCTGGGTTCGATCGAACCCCAGGGGTTCGATGAGCCGGTCTCAGGGGTTCGGCGGAGCCTCTGCCCCGGATGTAAAGACACGCTTGTGTAAACACCGGTGTGACCGGGGTTGCCAGATAGAGTCCCACCCGCCCAAAGCACTCTCTACCCGCAAAAGTCAGAAGGAAAATCGCGGTGAATCACCCAATCTGGCAACACCTGTGTGACCAACAAAGCTCCCAACAACCTAAAACTAAAATTACAGATCTTATTGGTCTATATTGTCCTAATGCCTGGTCCCCACCAAACTTGTCAGAACGCTCCTGCCGCCCCCTTTTGGTCGCTTGTCACTGATGCCAGGCACCCACTGGGACGCGTCTGATGACGCGCACTAGGGGGAGGCAGAGGGTCATCAGTTGTTGTGTTTTCATGCTGCTGGCAGATAAAATCAGCAACACGTGACCCCCGCTCCTACTGGAGTGGGTTTTCTACGAGCCGAACTGCATCTCAGACAGTCTTTGTTGAGATTAAAACGTTTTTTTATGTTTGGGGTGATCAAACGCTGGAGTGGACAGGAGCAACTGTTTAAAATGCCAAGTTTCTTACCGGAGTTTGGTTCCAATTCATGGAGGCTCGATCAGGTAAGTTTAAAAAGTCCAAAAAAAGTCCCGTTGTCGTTGTGTCATCACATAGCAGAGGCTCTCCCGACTGTTTGCTGGACGCGTCGAGCCACCAGAGATCGAATTTTATGACGTTGGCGGCTCGACGCGTAGGTTGCTTTGGACGCGCGCGTGCGTGGAAAGGAACTGCCGTGTGCCGGCGCGCCGCTTCACGGTTCGCCGCGACTCCACGCGTCTCCCCATAGACTTTGAATGTAAACCGTCCGCTTCAGCCGCCCGACACCGGTGCAGTGGGTACCAAGCATAACAGAGCACTTCACTTTCGAGCTGCAGGTTTACTTGTTGTTCCTAGAGTTTCCAAAAGCAGAATGGGAGGAAGATCTTTCAGTTATCAGGCTCCTCTCTTGAATGAAGTGAGAAGTGAAGATTTACAGCAATCTGCTGCTTCCTTATAACTTTTACTAATTGGCTTTTATAATGTATGTGATTGTTTTGAGTGACCTGAGATGACTTCTGTTGTGATTTGGCGCTATACAGTATTAATAAACTGAACAGAATTCAATGAACAGAAGAAGTCACAACTCTTCAGTATTGCTCAGATTTGATGGTTTTAGTTCAAGCGTCGTCTTGTCTTGTTGTTTTTGCTCTTTGTTTGTAGTTAGTCAAATCGGTTCTTCTCATCCTGAACATTTCATTGTACTGTTGACCTTGTGTTAACCTGCATATGACAAATAAACAACGTAACATTAAACTCATAAAAGAACTACAGGCACAGAGTATGTTGCATATATCCATGGTGTTGAATAATGTACAAACTTTATTTTTTAAATAATTAATACAATTGAATAAAATACATTAGAAAAGTATAAAAGAAGATGTGAGAAAAATGATTTTGATCATTTATAAATGAATAGAAAATAATACAAGTTTAAACGTTTGCAGAAGACATTGTGATCTGTGGTGAGAACAGGGAACAGGTGGAAGAGAACTTGGAGAAGTGGAGGTATGCACTTGAAAGAAGAGGAATGAAAGTCAGCTGTAGTAAGACAGAGTACTGTACGTGTGTGTGTATGAGAGGGAGGCTGGTGGAACAGTGAGACTACAGTACAAGGTCAGAGGTCACAAAGGTGCAGGACTTCAAGTACTTGGGGACCACTGTCCAGGAAAATGGGGAGTGTGGTAAAGAGGTGAAAAAGAGAATCCAGGCAGGATGGAGTGGATGGAGAAAAGTATCAGGAGTGATTTGCAACCAAAAAAAGTGTCAGCAGAGGTCAAAGGAAAAGTTTACAAGACAGTGGTGAGACCACGAGACCAGCTATGTCAGAGACAACAACTTCCGGCACAGACTAGCTAAGCTAGCACCACACAATACAGATGCACTGGATAAAAAGATGTAGCATTCCACTTCTCATGCATTCCCTCAGAAGGAATTGAAGATGTTGAGGTTCTCCTTAGGAATGAATGACAGTGATGGATAAGGTTAGGCATGAGATCATCAGAGGTACAGCACATGTTGAACAACTGGGAGATAAAGTTAGAGAGGTCAGACTGAGATGGTTTGGACATGTCCAGAGGAGTGGCAGTGGGTATACTGGTAGAAGGATGTTAGAAATTCAGCTGCCAGAAAAAAGACTGAGAGGAAGATATATGGATGTACTGTAGTTAGAGAGGACATGGAGGTGGAGTGAGGACAGAGGATTCCTTGAATGAATGCACCACCATCTCCACCACCATTCATGCAAGAGTTGTAAACCATCCATCTATTATCTTTAACAGCTTCATCCTTTTCGGGTCACAAGGGTCACTGGTTCCCATATCCAGCAGTCTCTGTGCAAGAGGCGGGGGACACCCTGGACAGGTCTCCAGTCCATCACAGGGACACATAGAGACAAACGAGACAAACAACCATTCGCTCTCTCACTCACACCTAGAGACAATTTAGAGTAACCACTCAACCTAACATGCATGTTTTTGGTCTTTGGGAGGAAACTGGAGTACCCTGAGAAAATCCACGCATGCACAGAGAGAACGTGCAAACTCCACACAGAAAGGTCTTCTGACCAGGATTCAATCTACCAACTGCGCCACTGTGCCGCCTGGATTTAAACTCTTAACATCTATTGTTGAGAATAGACAAAGTTGCAGTCCTTTTGGTCAAACCTAGAAAATCATGCACAATCTCGCACGATATTGGAAGATGTTGTGTGATGTGATCCAGCTCAGAGTATAATTTGGGGGCGACTCTCAGCTACTACCACACCAACTCTTAGCTCAGTACAGGTAGTCCCCGACTTACGACGGAGTTCCGTTCTTACGCGGTGTCGTAACTCAAATTTCGACGTAAGTCGGAACATACGTACATACTAAAAATAAAATAAAAAGTACTGTACAGTTACCAAGACGAAGGAGCAAGTTGAATCGTCTCCCTCCTCCTTAGCAGGCTCGATTCACATAAAGGGAGCTAGCTGGCTAACTACAGTAGCTTGCTTTACGTGGCCTACCTCCGTCCGTTTGTTTACGACGTAAAACCGCCGTCCGCTCGTTCCATCTGCCATCCATCTGCCGTATTCCGTTGTAAAACCGCGGTCAACCTCTGTCCAGAGCGTTTAATCTCCGCCTGTACTGTACTGGTTCTGCCGTGACGCTCCGTTCAGAGCGGGTCAAGCTACTGCTTCTGCCGTCAAAACCGGAAGGAACTCGGAACTCGGCTTTCAAAATAAAAAATTCAAAATATATACCGGTATATATATATTTTTAAATGGGAGGCGCGTTCGTAACCGCGAAACGTCGTAACTCGAGGCCGTCGTAAGTCGAGGACTACCTGTATATGTAAAATGACTGAGCTGTAGACGTACAGTATATGAAGTAATGATTACTTAGTGGAAATTTCATCAAAGTACATCCAGTATTTTACGAGATATTTCGCTAACAGACAGGCAAATGCACAGAGACAAGAGCAAAAAATTTTACAACAGGTTGTTGGATTCTTGAGAGGTGCAGAAAGTTAAGCAGCAGATTTTTGATATTTCTTTCAGAACCAATGAAATCATCCTGCGTGGCTGCAGCAGACTGATCCGCCCGGCAACACAAGCTTTTAGATCATAGCTTTGGTTTGACTTCAGCCATGTTACCGCAGACAGAGTAATAGATTTGATTTAATGCGTCTTCGTTCTAAACAAGTTAAGTCCACTGCACTTTCACTGTTTTATGACCAGTCTGAAGCTGAGCTATAATTTTTCGGCTGTTGCTCATCCAGTCAGCAGAACCACATGCTGCTGTGCAAACAGAACAGTTTATTCCTCCTAAACCTCGCTGTATGTTCTTTTGTTTTTCAGGGTGGTGAAGGAGGAAATTTCTGACGACAGCGCCAAGTTGCCTTGTTTTAACGGCAGAGTGGTGTCATGGGTAAGATGCTTTTAAAGGTGTTGGATTTTTATATTGATTTTAATGAAGCCAGCTCAAAGTGTTCATTCGGTCTACATCTACACCTGATTGATCTTTGGAGTTACACACACACACACACAAAACGACCACCAGAGCTAAGTAACTTCAGCGAACACAAACATGGCTGCAACTCAGCCATTTTCACAGATATTGAGCTACAATTTGTTGTGTTAGTACAAAACCACATTTTTACGCATGCAAAATGCTCAAGATTGTTGATGAAAACTTTGGCATTAATAGTGTGAATGTTTGTGAAGCATTCACACTGTTGTGAGCTTTTTTTTCTGTACATTTTTCGACATTGTGCCACAATTTTTGTGCTATTTCAACAAATCGCAAGTCAAAACGTTCAGCTCGTTCAGGAGAAGGGGGCTAAGACTTTTGGTATTGGTGCAACTTTAGCTTATTGAAACATTTAGCCTTTTCTGTCGTGTTTTTTTTCCTTTATAGAAAATGAATTGAGCTACAGTAATTTTACATCCTTCAAATCTTTATACAGTATGTGTTGACAACCTTTTACTGCTCCTTTCACATTTTGTTCTGCTTCAGCTTCTTTCAGCTTCCTTGTGGGAATTTAAACCTTTTCAACTAATTTCATGTTTTTTCCCAGCTGTTTTGTGCTCCTTTCAGATTCTTTCCGCTAACTACAACATTTTTACGTTTGTTCTAACTTCTTTCTGCTAATTTCAGCTTGTTATGCTCCTTTCAGTTTATTTCTGCTCGTTTCAGCTATTTCTTCTATTTCAGCTACTATTTAGTGTTTTTAAAAAAAATTCTAATTTTAGCCTATTCAGCTAATTCCATAGTTTTTGCACTCATTTAAACTTTTTTCAGTCTATCCAACAATTTTCAGTCAGGTGTTCTAGACATTCATTCAACCTTTATTTAGTCAGGTAAATCTTATTGAGCCTCATGGCTAATTTATGAAAGCGACCTGCTAAAACTAAAGAACGATGAACAGCAATGGTAGAATTTCCTTAAACAATAAACAATAAACAATAGAAAACAAAAGAGAAAAAAAAAACGAAATAAATACTTTTTTTTTTGTTAAACAAGTATCAAAAAACTAGCAAAACATCCATCCATCCATCCATCCATCCATTTTTCTAGACAGTGAACAGTGTTCTAGACAGGTTTTTTTTTTTTAATGCTGAGCACACACACAAAAAAAAAACTGTCCAGATGATCTGACTGAAAATTGTTGAATTGTATACCTGGATTATTGAGCATGGACTTTTTTTTTTCAGCCTAATTCAGCAAAAATGCACACTTCCTTGTAATTTCAGCTTGTTCCTGCTTTTTAGCTACCGGGTACTTTTCAGCAGTTTTTTTTTTTTGCTAATTCAGCATATTTTTTCTTGAGATAATTTCCACTTTTTGGCTAATTTATGCTTCTTTAAGCCTAATTTGGTAAACATTTGTTTTGCTAATTTAAGCATGTTCTACCTTTTCAGCATTTTTTAAAACTATTTTCATCACTTTTCAGATAAATTCACGTTTTTCATGGTAATTTTTGCTGCTTTCAGCCTAATTAACTTTTCTTTGCCAAATTTCAGCTTGTTATGCTCCTTTCACCTTAGTTATGCTAGTTTCAGCTATTTCGGCCACTATTTAGCTGTTTTTATGTAAATTAACCCTTTCAGCTTCACATTGTTTTAGTTAATTTCAGCTCTTTTTGCTTCCTTCTGCTAGTTTGCTTCTTTTTGTCTTTCAGCTACTTTTCAGCCATTTTTTTGTTGCTAATTTTAGCCTTTTTTTAAGCTACCGGTACTGTACTTTCAGATATTTCTGCTAATTTCAGATTATTTAAATCTATTTCAGCAAGTACCGGTATTCGTTCTTTCTGCTTTCTTCTGCTAATTTAGGCTTGTTCTTCAATTTCAGCTCCATTTCAGCATGTTTTTTTATAGCTAATTTCAGCTGTTTCTCAGCACGTTCTTCTGCAATAAGCATTCACACTGCATTGTTGCAGGAAATGCAATTTCTCTAGTTACTTTAGAGTTTTGACTGAAGGGCCTGCAGTCAGAGGGGTTGGTGAATGGCGGTGCTAGGACACTGAGGACTTGACAAACAGCTGGCGCTAACCAACCGGACATTGTGGTGGCCGACAAGCAAGAGATGAAGGCAGTGGTGATGGACATGGCAATCCCAAGTGACTGTAACGTAATAAAGAAGGAGCTCGAGAAGCCTAGAGAAATACCAGATGTCAGAAAGAGCAAATGCAGAAGATGTAGAGTCAAAGCATCAGTAGTTCCAGTGGTCATAGAGCACTTGGTGCTGTGACTTCCAAACTGGAAGAGTGGCTCCAACAGACCCCCACAACAACCTCGATAATCTCTGTCCAGACGAACGCAGTCCTAGGAACAGATAAATATTGAACAGAACCCTCAAGCGTCCAGGCCTCTGGTAAAGAACCCGAGTTTGGAGTGAAGTGGAACAGCCCATGTGGTGAAATGTAAATGGGGCGAGCTGGATGTTCATCCTTCTCTGCCTGACAAGACTTTGATAGAGTCATCAGCTTCAACATCTACTTTGTCAGATTAACTGCCTAATCTGGATTGTCCTCACAAAGTAAGCAAGATGCTTTACAAAAGTTTCTGCTAGGGTTATGTGTAGTCAAGCAGTGGAACAATGAAGCACTGTGACCGTTATGTGTATTGTCACTTTAATCCAGTTTTCTTGGATTATAAGCAGTGTTTTGTACTCAGTCAAGTGGACATGGTGTTTTGTGATGCGAGTCTTCGCACCCTGTTGAGAAACGAACTGGACTGCAGGATCTGAGCTGTATTTGGAAGTCATTTGATTTCACTTAATGCTGCAGATTCGTGATAAAACCTGACAAATGCGCTCGGCTGCATTAGTTTATGATGGAAAATGTGGAGCAGAAACACTTGCAATTTGCCAATCGGACCATAAGGAAAGCGGTACGGGTTGTCGAGGCTTTACCCAGGCTTGTTAGCAGTTACAGTACCGCGAGACGCCCGATACACTTTTTCCATTTCTCCACAGCTGTTGGCCTCCACCCTTCAGGTTTAAATGGAGAAGAAGAAAAAACACTGGAACTTGGCCTGGACAAGCAGGTTCGAGGCATCTGTTAAAGGCATCAATGCGTTTATTGAGGGTGGGGGGGATACTTTAAAATGAAGGGGAGCAAAACTCAGAGACCAGAGGAACTGAGATTTGATCCACACGTCGAGACTGATCGATGGATCCCAGAAGACGAGGGATTCAGAGGAATTAGTGAAGTGGAGCTCGGTAAAGGTTACAAAACATCCGTCCGTATGGGAAGTCCTTTATAGCATCGATTCAAAAGTTGCGAGCCTGATATGAAGTATAGAATGTAAAAATGTGTGTATGGACATAATCAAGGGCTCTCCAGTGAAATGATGTGGACACATCTGGATTTAAACACGTCAGGTTTTAAAATTCTTGGTTTTCAGTCTCTTATTTTCTCAATCCCTTCATGTCTGCTTCTGTTGTAATTTGACGCTGTATGGCAGTAATCCTAATTGGTATGCTCTGTGTGTGTGTGTGTGTGTGTGTGTGTGTGTGCGCGCACGTTTTTGTTTTCAGGTTACATTGTGGGGACGAACTGCTCCTTGTGGGGACCAAAGCCAGGTTCCCATGAGGAGAAGTCTCGTTGGGGGGGTTAGGGGTTAGGTTTACTATTAGTTGCCTAGTACAGTACTAGTTTACCATTACTAGGCCTGTACTGGTAATAGTTAGATTTAGAGAAAGGGTCAGGGTTAGGCTATAGAAAATGAATAGAAGTCAGTGCAAAGTCCCCAAAAAGTACATTTACAAGAACGTGTGTGTGTGTGGGGGGTGGGGGGCAGTTTTGTGGCGTAATGAAGAGAGACGGGCTAAGTGTGGGGATAGTGTTTCACTTTGCCCGTGAGACATTTGTCTGAAAAGAGTCGACTGTTTGTGTCAAAGTAATTGATGTGTTACTCATTTTTCCTCCTGCTTTCTCAGCCTTTCCTCCTTTTGCCCACTTCAGTTTTTTTTTCTTATACATATTCTCTCAGTTAAATTTTTAACTTTTTATTCCATCTTTTAGTCTTTACCTGTGATTTTCTTATTAGTTTTTGTTGTTTTTGCTAGCTGGTCTCCTCAGAGACTCCAGCTGTAGAGCCTCCAGTTGCAGTGGTCCCCCCTGTGGAAACCACCACCCAGCCTTCACCACCTCCACCACCCCTGCCACCCCCTCCTGCAGAGAGAACCGGGGGCATCGGGGACTCCAGACCACCCTCCTTCCAGTAAGCAATGCACACAAGCTCATGTCAAACATTTCCTGACCTCCTCGGACCTCCTTGTCTTAAACTTAAAGCTTGACCCTCTCCTTTCTTCTAGTTTTTATGCAGAAACTCTCTTTTCTTGAACACCTCACACTCCCAGTACTGAGATCCTGCAAGAACCCTGCAGATCGTCTGTAACTGAGCTGGACCGGAGCCACCCTGTTCCTTACCGGATAAAAGGCTCCCAATTTTAATGAGCTTAGTTTACAAAATAATTGAAAAATATAACTTTTACTTTCAGTTATGAACACAGTACACCGCAAACTGTGCTATGTAGAAATAAATACACTAGTCCCTCGTTTATTGCGCAATAAGTGAAAATCTGAGAAGTGGTGACCTTATATTTATTTTAGTACTTGTATATATACAGTAAGTAGTCCCTCGCTACTTTGCAGTTCGTTTATCGCGGACTGAAATAGCTGAAATATGGTGCATTTCCCCAGTGTGTTAGGGTGGTCCAATGTTGGAACGATGGGTGTAGGCACTCACAAATGTGAAGGGTTCAATCACCCAAGACAGACCACACCATGAGAGGATCGCCATGTTTGCCAAGCCCTGGAGAACCCCATGACATCTGCGCCTGCCATCGGCACTCAGGCTGTGGACTCTTTGCGGCACCCTGTGTCAACCTGCACCTTGTCTTAATAACTTTCATCAGCTGGACTGCAGGTTCACCGCCCAATGTGTTGGTTGCCGTTAACACCAGGGCTGGGAGCGTTGCTGTAACCAGACGGTGTGAATCGATAAGTGGGATCACATTTAACGATCAGTCTTTGTTCTGAGTTGTCGTTGTGTGCGTATGACAGGATAGGAACAATCGTGCAGTGTTGTGTAGAGACACACCAGTGTTGCTCTTGGTATCATGTGGGAACCATCGTCTTTGATGTCAGGTCGCGTCTGGTAGCGATTCTTGGGACTGATGGCACCGTTGATCCTGCCTCTGCACGTCTTCCTCTTTTGGACAGCACCTTGGTACTGTCTTTCAGCCAGACTGCGCCTGTCCACACGTTTTTCTACGGACTATCTGCGTCATATTGAGGTCCTCCTGAGGTTAGCCAGTTTCCCTGATGTTTCCTTATTTGTGTGGGAGCAGCTCGGACGTCAATGCCAGATTTTGAGGGACTGTTCCAACAGTTGTGTGCCGACTTGCTGCAGGAGAAGATCCAACTGTGTGACTTAGTTCTGAACCAAATTACTTGTATGACTGAACTGAAGAGCATGTGGGTTGTTGCACGTTATATCGTCATGGTGATGTTATGTGTTTTTCTTTGCATTAGCAGCTGCAGAGTAGGCCAGTAAAAATGCTCACGAGCTTTGAAGCTGAACACTATTAGTGATGTTTTCTGACAAAACTGAGCTGACAAGTCCAAATCCCTGAGCTGAGCGTGACTCCAAGTTTGTTTTATTCTCTGATTTTTTTTTTTCCAAAGCATTTCCCACATTCACTGAGTTTAGCGGCTGTGAAACTGAAGATTTCCTCTTGAAGCGTATTTAACGCTTTAATCTCAAATATTAGGAAACCAATGATGCACAGAGTTCAAACGGATTCGTATGTTTGTAATGTTTAATACAAGATTCAAAGTTCATTTGACAAGTGGTGGACATTTTGTAAGGAATCATGTCTGTATCGCTCTGTATCCAAACCAACGTAAATACAGTAGTCCCTCATTTATTGTGGGGGTTACATTCCAGATCCCCCGCAATAAGTGAAAAACTGCGAAGTAGGGACATTACCGGTATATTTGTTTTAGTATTTATATATTTTATAAACCCTTCCCACACTCTTGCAATGTTTTAAACTCTTAAACTAAATTCATTTTAACAACATACATATTTGTACTTTACAGTACTGCAATATTTTATTCACCATGTCTGCAGAAACAGCGGCTCGGTTCCGCTCTGGCAGACCTACCCTGCCGGTTCTGGTCCGGTTGTGTGCAGCCCTTGAGCGCTGAAGTACATAGGGGTGGGGGGGGATGAAAAAAGTCCCGGTGGGCTCCGGAGAGAGGCCGGACCTTCAGAGGTGCGTCCCTGCTCGGAGGTCCTCGTGGACCAGCTAGCAGCTCTTGGATTTGCCAGTGGGTCTGGAGGTCCAGTTCTGGTTCAGTTCCCGGTGGGTTCCGTGCGACTCTCTGCATCCGCTGGGCGCCGAAGTCTCTGTATGAATAAGGACCAAACTTTTTCCAATCCGATCAAAACTTTCCCTCTACGTATTTCAGCAGAAGGAAACGGGGCTTCAGGGTGCGGCACTGTTGGTTTCTGGGAAATGTAGTCCTTACGAGCAGGGATACAGTGTAGGCTTATTGAAAGAAGCTACAAAATGGTGGCGCCTATCAGAGATATTTTATTTTTTGGTTAGCTTTTTACTGTACAGTATCCAGTACTGTTCCAATCACACGAGTAATATTAAAGTTGACAATCGTGTCCTGTACAAATTTTTTTTCTTGTACTATCGTACTTTGAAAGAAGGGGAGTGGTGGCGCACAGGTTAGAGAAGGTGGGCTTGTGATCAGAAGATCACCCGTTCAACTCCCGGTATCGACAACATCAAAAACGTGGGTGGGATAAGTGAAGCACCCACACCTGCCTCCACCCTCATTTGCTCCACTCTGAGCCCTTAATCAAGGCCCTTAACCCCCAGGTGCCCTAGACAGCAGCTCTCTGCTCCACACAGAGGGCTGTGGTAGCTCGGTGGTCTGTGGTTGCATCAGGAAGGACATCTGGTGTAAAAATAATTGCCAAGTCTTAGTGTGAATTAGTTCGCCTGTGTCGACCCCTGAAGAAGGGAGCAGCCGAAAGTAGAAGAAAAAAATGTTTGAAAACCCGCAAAGAGCGAGTCCACGAAGGTCCACCTGCGAAGTAGCGAGGGACTGCTGTGCTTGTCTCTTGAGCTCAATTTAAACATGAACTGGATAATTTTATGATCTTTACCCGTTGGGCAGATATTTTGCACAACACTTCCCTTTGTGTCTTTATCAGGTCTGATATAAAACGGCTCTCATCCACGAGCTGTTTGTAGGTTTTCTGTTGTGAGATCCTCTCAGGAGATTGGATCACAGCCGCAGGACATGAATGCTTCAGTCTCAGATTGTCTCTGAGTTCACTGTAATGCGATGAGATGATATCAGGTGTTTTGAGTCTTTAGGAGAAGAACTTCATTGAAGGGGCGAGTAACCGGATCATCGCCTGTAATCAAAAACTGACCGACAAGTGCCCTGTTTAAGTGTGAAGAGCACTTCACAGCTCAGTCAAAACTTTGTTCTCGTCACACAAGTTCACACAAACGAAACGTTGAAGTAGACAATTGTACGGTGTTATTTTCAATTTAAAGGAACTGTGACGTTACAAAGTTCGGTTTTTAAAATTGATGCTGAAAACCACAATGAATCAAACTTTAAATACGCTTTTATTAAAGACGCACCCAGATATACTGTTCTGCTTGTGTCCCAATTATTGATCTGCGACTCGTATAATGAGCAAAACGCATCAGAATTTTTTTTTTAAATGTTTTTAACTTTTAATACTACAGGTCATCTCATGGAGTCATGAGGACTCATTTTTAAGAGGGACCTGTTTGGTGGGGGTTAAAAGTAGGGCTGGGCCATATCATATCGTTCACAATAATACCGGTAAAAAAAAGCTTGCCTGGGCAAAAAAAAAGATATCATGATATGTTAATTTCATGACGTAATACGTCAGGGCGCCCCGCCCCTTTAACTACAGAGCGCGCAGAATGACCAAACCGAACTGAGCACCCCCCCCCCTCCACCTGTCGGTAGTGATGTAACGCTAATTAGTTGCGCGCAATACTAGCTAGCTAAAATGCTAAAAACAAACTACGCGCGTCTCAGCTTCTCTCCATCCAGCTCTAAACTGCAGGTATAGACAGCTCAACCGTCTCCCCCTCCCCCAACCCCGCTCTGAGCAGCCGGTGCTGCGTCTCCCCTGCTCTAAACTGTCGGTACAAACACGCGCGGCTCAATACGCTCTGTGCACAAGTGTCGTAAATCACTTGCTCATTGACCGGAAAGGTTATTTCCAGCTTCCGGTCTAGCCCCGGTCTCATTGAAAATAGTGCTGTCTGAATGTTTACAAGAGCTGCCCAAGACAATGTTCATCTTATCGTTGATTCCTGGTCCTCTGCTCCGACAAGCAAACGTAACAAGGGATTTAAATTGCATGTCTCAAGTTTTCTGCACAACTATGAGGGTAAGTAACGTTAGTTTGATCGCGTTGTGTTGTTGCTACCTGTTAGCGGCTAACGTTAGCCTATTAGCAACGCGATCTTTTTTTTGTGTACTCACGTTATAGAAACAGATTTTCCACACTTAAACAAAATGGCTCATATTTTGTGATCATTCTACATACATGCTGCTCTTCTCAGTTTCATGCAAAAATCAGGACACAGCTGTGAAGCTGTTGTCAGGACTCTGTGTCAGGTCCATGAAGAAAGCAGAAAAACCTCACCATAGGGTGAAGCTAGGATTGTTCAGATGACAGTTTTAAGATTACTGGTTCAGTAACCCCACGTTCCTGTTGTTAATGGGGATTTAGCTAAGATGGTAATTAAATATTAAATTGGCTACACTTTAAGAAGATGTAAACAGTTGAGTTTGGCCTTGCTAGTCTCCAGTGGGTTATTTGCTGCATGCATTGTTCTTCTTTTATGGTTGTTACTTTTAACCCAGTGTTAATTTGGTAATTCATGCATATTATTGTAGTTTTACTTTAATCTAAAGAAAACACTCACAGCCCTTCTTCTTCTTCTGAAGGCTAGAAGTTACTCTCTGATTTAAGGGGGGTGAACATTTGTGCTCAAAACAGTTTTCAGTTTATTAAAAAATAGACTGTGTGCACCCTCATGTTATGTTTAACTTGTCTTCTAGTTTCCTGGAGGAATGCATCGGAGGACTGGGCAGCAGAGCAGAGGAGTGGAGCGAGGATGTCAGTGTGAGTCAATCTAGTACATTCAGCTACATGTTTACATTCTTGGTCTAATTATTTTGACCTCGTGTGTTTTTATGCAGCTCTCAGAAACTAAAGTCTTC